>CABHPR010148288.1:14593-32764 GCA_902168415.1 Peromyscus melanophrys | reverse complement strand
GCTGCTGCTGCTGCTGCTGCTGCTGCTGCTGCTGCTGCTGCTGCTGCAGTTACCATGGTGACAAGGGTTGCTGACACAAGGATCTGTAACAAACTGAAAGGAGACCATAAATGGGTCAATTATTCCCTCATAAGGAATGTGGTGTTGCTGACAGGAAATTAGCTCCCTGGGTTACAGCTCTTAACACTATTGCTTGTGAGCACATACTCCTTTGCAAAAGCTCATCAAGAGAAAGATGATAAAGAACAGCCTACCCTAACCCTACATACACCCTAAACCACACAGATTTCAGAAACACATCATTGAGTAGAATTTTTTTAGACAAAAAATTTAAAGTAAGACTTCTTATAAAGGATTTTGCCATCAGCTGCCAGTCAGGACAAACGTCTTCGTGGATCTAAACTGGAATCTTTTTTACATTCTAAACCTTTGTAAGATTTCTGAATGAGAAATGATTGTCCAATTTCTGGCTTGTCTATATCTCACAACTTCCTACCTGATCTTTCGAGCAGATCTTTAAGATAGTGTTATTCAATTAATGCTTTCCAGAGCTGTCTATTCCTATGATAGTCTCTTGCTGGAAGAGAGAGTTGTGGAAGCATCAGCTGAGTTTTGTGAAATGTTTAGCCCCATACTCTACAGGGTCATCCCAGAGAAACTGGGTCTCAGTAGATGGGAAGGATGAAGAGACAGTTCTGCTCTGTCTTGTTGATCTGTCCTTCACTGCTGACCTCTGAAGGGCCATCTGTTGGTACTTGGGAACACACTACACACACTACAGAACAGTAGCCCAAGGACTGCCTGCTCCTCTAGAGTTGGTACCAGAGTTGGGGCTCATGTTCTATACTATTCAGTGACAATTTGTCCCAGTGATAAAGGAAAATTCAGTCACAACTGCTAAACCCCAACTTCTCAGAGCTGATTGCAGAATAGAATACACTGTAGACTCAATGGAATAGAAAGGGGACTCTCAGTTCTCTTGCTCAAATGTGTTCATACAAGTATGTGTGGCCAGAATTCAAGAGGTAAAAATGGCACTCCTTATGCTAATTATGCTCATCAGACAATTTCCAGTAGACTCCTTCAGGGATGGAAGAGGATTAGGGATTGAATAAAGTGAAGCTCCAAAAATACCTCATTAGTACTGCATTATCACTCAGCGGTTCCTGCTCAGAATCTCTAGGAGCCGACAGGTTAGCCTCTGAAGAGGGTATCAAAACAGTCAATAATTTTAAATATTTATATTCTATAGGCACAAAGTAAAACCCACACACCATTCCAAGAAGGCGCAGCCCTCCCTAATCTGATCCCTTCCTACCTTCAGAGTTTGCCCCTCCCACTCTTCCTTGTATCTTCTTTGTGGATTACAAGTCTCTGGGCTCTAAGAAGCCTCCTGCCTTGGGGCATGGCCCGTGCTGGTCCACTGCCTAGTGTCTCTTTCTCAGACTCCACAATGGCTCCCTGCTCCACCGTGTCTAGTTCTCTCCCTAGGTGAAGACTTCCCTCACTATGAAATCTAAAAGAATCCCTTTCCCTCTGCTCCCCCCCAAAAAAAAGTGGGCTCTGTGAATGAGGACCTTTCAAGTGCCCTGCTTACCACTCTATTTCTAGCACATCAAGAGAGATAGCAAGGCTTTTTAAAAATGTTGAGAGAAATAAAGTGGATGGATCGATTGCTATTTGGACAGCATGTGATGGGGGGAGGGGCTACATGTTTTGTTACCATGTTGGTTCGTTTCTAGTTTATTTTTAGGATGGCCCAGTGGAATGAATGTCACCTCAAGAATTAGTTGACAGGAGGAATGAAGAATTTAATTAGCTAGAACAAAGGGGACAATTACAACCATGTTTCTGAAATCAACTTTTAAATCATCCAAGGATGACCTCGTCACAAAGGAAAGATTGGATACATGCACAAAAAAAGGCAGAACTACATTCAAATCAGAAGGGATCGATACAGAAATTAATTCCAGAAGCTGCTATCAAGCAGCTGACAGAATTGTTGTCATTGAGGTGAGGACTGCCATTCTGGGGACAGAGAGACTCTGGGCCCTCTGCTCCATCATTACCACAAGCTGCTGAGACATCTCACTCTCAGAGGGACCCAGGCTCCTCACAGAGACATCAGGCACTCCTCAGTCAGCAGCCTCCAAAGAACCTTTAGTCGAATGTACCCACCCTTCCTATGGCATGAGGCCACTGGGTGTGATGCCCACCACACCCCTCACATGACCACACAGAGCTCCAGAAGAACACTGCAGGGTAGCTGTCTCATCCTTACAACCTACGACCCTGAACCTGTGTCACTGATTGGATGTGAAAGGGTTGAGGAGGAGAAAGAGCCACCACTAACAAACACCAGCACAATGCCACACCTACAGCCCAGCCAAGAATGAGTCCTGTAATTCATTTCCACAGATATGACATTAAATTATCATGCCCCAAAGTCCCTTTGGATCAAGCAAAGGGTAAGTGTTCCATTTCTTCAGACAGCAAAAATTAACAGGAACTAAACTCAGATCATGAATACCACCTCAAGTGTGTTGTTTTTGTGCATCTGTGTCCTGTGTGTGGTATGTTTGTACATGTTCATATGCATGCACATGTGAGTGCATGTGTGTGAACATGTGTGTAGAGGTCAAAGGTCAATGTCAAGTATCTTCTTTCATTACTCTTCATTTTAGGCTTTGAGACAAGCTCTTCCACTGATCCCACGAGCTTACCAGTTTTGGCTGAACTAGCTGGCCAGAAATCTCCAGTGATTCATCCATTTGTGGCCTCTCAGTGCTGGGGTCACAGGCACAAGCCACCTGGTACAGCTTGAGGGGTTGGGATTCAAATTCAGATTATTTTGCTGGCGTGGCAAGTACTTCTCCCACTGAGCCAACTCCCCAGCCCTCAAATGCATGTTTAGAAAAAAGGCGCAGTAAGAGGACCACTCAATGGATATTGACTGGGGGGCTTGCTGTGTGACTGGAACTGCACCATGTCTAGAAATCAATGCTAAAAGCACAAATAACTATCAAATCTGCCCTGCAGAGTTCACACCTAGTAACCTCGTAGGGAGAACAAGTCCCACCTGCCATCCATTGTGTATGGCCACCTTGTCTCTAAGACGGCACATTTGTTATCTTACAATTGATGTTTGTTGATGCTAAACAAGTGACTGATTCAGAATAGAAGCCGCAGTCTTCATGGACTCTTCCCATCCTACATGCTGTGCCTCCAGCTCTTGGGCTTCTTTATCTACCCCTTCCCTCCATTATCTCCTGATTGTGGTTTCTGCAGCCCTCCAGGCATTCCCCTGCCTCAGATCCTTTATAACTGGTTAGTCCTCAGCACAGAAAGCCTTGATTCTTGTGGCTGCTCTGAGCTTCCTGTAAATCTTTGTTCAGTTACTATCTTCTGATATGGATGTCCCCAAGCACCCTCATTAATAGGGCAGTCTCTACCCCTTGTCACAGTGACTCCTCCTCTCCTCCTTTATTTTCCCCAAAATATCTGGCATCTTCTAACATATTTTAAAAAAGTTTATTTACTTTCTGTCTTCCTCTATTATAATGTAAGCCTGTGAGGTTGGGTTCTTTTCCTGACCTTTTGTTCACTTGAATGTCCCCAGCCCCAATGCCTGGCACTCAGCAGCTGCTGAGAGACTGAGTGAGGGACACTGAGTAGAAGAAGCTGCTTTGAGGTGCATGGTGTGTAAATGTAGCCTTAAGTAATCCCATGGGCACATTTGTGGGGGTGCTGAATGGCATTCAATCTACTATAAAAGCAGAGAGTCTGTACCATCCTGGACCCAGGCAGCAGGGTGAGCTAGCAGAGTGTGCAGCACTGCCTGAGAAGGCAGGAGCAGGGCAAAGGAGAGGATTCAGCTCTCCACTTAGAAAATCAAGCACATCTCCAACCTCACAGGCCAGCTGAGGAGATGGGACGGGAAGGACCATGCAGTTCAGAAATGGTCAGAAAGTACAGTCTACACCTTCCAGCTAGGACGGGACCTCAGCAAACATGGCTCTAGCTCCCAGAGTTTGGAGCTATGGGAGAATGAGAAAGATTAAGTGTCAGAGAAAGCCTGGATTCTACTCTCATGTGTGGTGACCTTGGACAAGGAAAGGAAGTGTCCTAGAGCCCAACATCCCAGAAGGACAGGAAGAGGGAGGGCTTGCTCCATCCACTTCCTAGTACATGTCTAATACAAGTACATGCCCATCGGAATGGCTTTGAATACAGCTGTCATCCCCATGGGGAGAGGCAGCTGAACGAGGCTGGCGTTCAACTGTTACAGCATTTTTGTCTTGAAAAGGGAGTCTTCCTTCTTCCTTCAATAAAGGTCTCAACTATATTCTATCACCAAGTCCCCAAGTGCTTCCACTAGAAGTAATGGAGAGCAAACCCATAATTTGGTACCAGGCACACTCAGCCACTCACTTTGCTAAACCAAGAAGTACACATCTTACTAAAACACACAGCTCTGTGCCTTGATATTTCTCTGTTTCTGTATTAGGAACTCTCAATCTACTCAGAAATTATTCCAAGATCACCCTGGGCAGTTGGCATTTCCCCTCAGTTCTTCATTGGCTTCCTGATTCTTTCCTGAACCACATTTATAAGTAGGCTAAAAGGACACTGAAAGTAGAATTCAAACTCATGACAGCAAGCCACTAAAAATGAGCTCTCACATGGCTAACTGCTGCTTCTTCCTCATATTTCTAGAACATGAGGTCTTTTTTTTTTCATTTTTCTTTATTAAGAAATTTTCTACTCACTCTACATACCACCCACAGATCCCACCTCTTCCCTCCTCCCACCCCCAGCCTTCTCTCCCAAGCCACCCCACATCCCCACATCCCCCAAATCAAGGTCTCCCATGGGGAGTCAGCAGAGCCCAGCACACTGAGCCTAGGCAGGTCCAAGCCCCTTCCCACTGCACCAAGGCTGTGCAAGGCGTCACACCACTGGCACTGGATTCCCAAAAGCCTGCCCTTGCACCAGGGATGGATCCCGATCCCCCTGCCTGGGTGCCCCCCAAACAGTTCGAGCCAAACAACCATCTTCCGTATCCAGAGGGCCTAGTCCAGTCCCATGGGGGCTACACAGCCACTAGTCTACAGTTCATGGGCTTCCACTAGTGTGGCTGGTCATCTCTGCACATCTTCCCACCAGAACATGAGATCTTTGAAAGCCATCTCTTGAAATCTCTAGAAATCTCTCAGGATCTCAATTAAGTCTGGTCAACATGTACGTAGATTTCCCCATGTGTCCTTAAGTCCTGCTCAGTTACAGATATAACAAGAACTGAATGAAGCTTGAAGCTGTCTTCAAAACTTGGCCCAGCCTCTGTCCCTTGTTTCTGCTCATTATCACATTCTCAGGGACAGTACCCCACTACATAGTGTCAGAGACATTCCACCCTTGAACAGACTGCTTCTCTTCTTTCAGTCATCCAAGACACCGTTATTTAACTCAGAAACTTAGAACACTACTCCAGTACCTGCATTTCTGTTGCGTCAGAGGCACCCATATGTGCTAAAACACACAAAAACAAACAAACAAATAAAAAACTCCTACAAAAATCACAATCTTATCAACCCAGGACACATGTCAACTTTGCCTCCGGCCTGCTTAGGAAGAGATGTCTGCAAGCAAACAGTGAATTAACTTGCCTGTGAAGATCACGCGATCATCTCAAGGCTGCAGAGAAGTTGGCTTGTAAGTTCCACACCCCCTGCATGTAGACTCCCAGCCCAGGAGGAACAGAGCAAACTCCCTAACCTGATCAACAGAATCCAAGAAAGCCCTCAGCAAGCACGGTTTTTGTTAGTGAGATGTTGAAAGGTTTTTCTCCGAAGCTGAGAACAAAGCAAGGATGTTGACTGTGGTCATGTCACTGAACACTGTTCAAAAGGCTCTAGCCAGTGGCAAAAATAAAGAGCGGGGGTGTAACTGAAGAGGGTGGTAATTCAGAGATTGTACAATTATGCATGCAGATAAATTATTAGACTATGGAACTTCAGCAAGTTTGCTGGATGCAAAGTGAAAATTTTAAAAACAGGAAATGGGGCAGGTAAGACAGCATGGAGGGTAAAGGCACCTGCTTTACAAGCCTGATAATGTGAGTTCAATCCCTGGAATCCACTGTGATGGAATGAAAAAACTAATTCTTGGAAGTTGACCTCTAACCTCTACACATACACACACACACACACACACACACACACACACACACACACGCACACACCTGTACTCACATACATACACACACACACACACACACACACACCTGAACATGCACACATATCATTCAAACAATGCACACAACAGTAATTAATAATATATACTTTTATATATATATTTGAAACAGGTTTTAACTATGTAATCCTGGCTAACCTGGGATTCACTATGTAGACTAGGCTGGCCTCAAACATAGAGATCCACCTGCCTCTGCCTCCTCAAGTACTGGGATTAAAGGTGTGTGCCACTACACTCAGCTCAAAACGCCTGTTTTGTTCAGAGATCTCTTCCTTGATCAAAGCAGTTTGAGAGGTAGCCATCATGATTAATTAAAAACACTAAACAAACCTCTACTTGCAGAAAGAACATTCTAAGCCTTATAGCAGAATTCTATGGTTAACACAATCCAAAGTTGGGATTCTCATTGTGTTGGACTGGTTTGGAGGTTGGCGAACAATAGCATTTCTGAGCCAATGAGAAGAAAGAGGCACAGAGAATTAGGGATAGGTAGCTGTTCACAGTGGTGCTTGCCTATAACTCCTCTCATAGATCAAAATAATCTAACACTGTATTACATTAGCCATAAAAACTTGAAACATTTTTTTCACTTATTTATTGTGTGGTGGGGAAAGAGGGACATCCATGCATGTATGTCATGGAACATGTATGGAAGTCAGAGGATAGCCTGCAGAAGTTGGTTCTCTCCTTATACCATGTGGGACCCAGGGATCAGACTCAGGTCATCGGACTTGCTAACAAGCATATTTACCCTCCAAGCCATCTCACTGGCCCCTATGTCATTTTAAGTTGCAATGTAAATACAAGTGCCCCACACAAACGTGCACAGTTCAGTGTGTGTCATCAAACAGGTGTCTATGTAACCACCGCCAAAGCCAAGAGCAAGAATAACTTTTCCCAGTCCCTTCCTGGTCCCCATTTCCCCTGTTCTCCAAAGGTCCAAAGGTAACCACTGTTACGATGTCCACTATGGCTGAGTTTTGCTATTTGTGTCTTTTACATAAATAGAAAAACACTCTATGTAAAGAATTTATTCAAATGGTTACACAATTCCTTTTCATGGCTATCTAGCATTTTGGTATGGGTATACTAAAAGTTGTTTATGTATCATATTCTTCACAGACACAGGGGTGGTTTCCTCCTTTCGGCTGTGGCAGGCGGTGCTGTCATGAGTGTTTTTTTACATCTGCTAGTGCTTGTGTTTGTATTGGGTAGTAGAGTTGGATCCCTGCACATTCATTTGACCTGGGTAATAATCCTTAAAGCCACCTAACGTGTTCTTCACAGTGTCCCTCCCACCATGCTGTGGCCTCCTCCGTCCTTGGCATTGCTGGTCACTGTAGTGAAAAACAATGGCCTTCCATCGTGATTTAGTTTATGTTTCCCTAACGACAGAGTTGAGCAACTTTTCATATACTTATTGGCCGTTTGCCTATAACCTTTGAGAAGAAAACAGTACAAATCTCTTACCTATCTATTCTGCGGACTCATCTCCCCCCTCCAACTTTTTTAGTGAGAAGCTTTCTTTGTGCTGGAGGTGAGCCTTTTGCTGGTTACATATTTACAAATATCTTCATCCATTCTGCGATTTGCCTTTCTGCTCTATCACTGGTGTGTCTGAATGAAAATAAGCTCACAATTTTGTTGCCTGTAATTTGTTAGCATTCTTATACTGGGTGTTCTTCATGTCTCTTTTCTCTAATATTTGGTTACTGTCTGTCAGGAGTATATTCTTGCCTGTTGTCTTTTTGAAGCTTAATTTTTTTGTTCTTTGTATGTATAAACAGCTATTATTATTTCTCTTTATGCATAAAATGTCATTTCCCCACATCAATATCTACTTATTAAGAATACCATATTTTTAAAATCTCATTATTCCATTCAAGTATGGGACAGAATATATGGAAATCTGATTTGTTTCTGAGTTTTGTTTACTTTTTTTTACTGGCCTATTTGCTCATCTTTATGCCAATATCACACTGTTATATGTATATAGCTTTAAAATAATTTGGGGGCTAGAGAGGTAGCTCAGCAGTTAAGAGCACTGGCTGCTCTTGCAGAGAACTGGGGTTCGATTCCCAGCACCACATGGCAGCTCACAGCTGTGTAACTCCAGTCCCAGGGGATCTGGTGCTCTTTTCTGACCTCCTCAGGCATCAGGCACACACCTGGTAGATGAGCATAATATACAGGCAAAACACTCATACACATATAATAAATAAATAAATCTACATTTTTTAAATACATAATGTCTTATAGATGAAGACTTTTTACAAATGTAGTCAAGAGTTTTGTACAACAGCAGGCTTTGTTGCAATTACACTGAATCTGTGGATTGTTTTGGTAGAGAATTTGAATTTCTGTAATACTGTTTTGTGATCTACGGCTAGCAGCTTCCTCAATTTGTGCATTTTTTCCAATTCTCTCAATATCATTTTGCAATTTGAAAATTCTCTTTGCTGAGGCCACATACTTCTTTCATTTGAGCTATTCCAAGCATCTGATTTGAGGATATAAATAGTACCTTTTAAAATTATTGTTTGTGACTAGTACATTGAAGTTCAATTGACTTATTGGATTTTTTTGTTCTTTTAGAAAATATTTTATGCCAGGTGTGTGTAAAGAGATCACAGAGGGCTGGGCAGCAGTGCCGCACACTTTTAATCTCAGCACTCGGGAGGCAGAGCCAGGAGGATCTCTGTGAGTTCGAGGTCAGCCTGGTCTACAGAGCAAGATCCAGGACAGGCACCAAAACAACACAGAGACACAGAGAAATCCTGTCTCAAAAAAACAAACAAACAAAAAACAGAGAGAGATCACAGAGGGCCAAGGAGAAGCAGTTAGAGGACAGAAGCCGATGAGGGACTCCTGAAGAGAGTCAAGCACACAGACCCAGAAGCTGGAAGAGAGTGGTTTCTTGGGACAAATGTGTGTCATTCTATGTCATTGGAGAATAGGCTGCATGGCAGAGAATTCTAGAATTTGCCAAAAAAGATAAAAATTGGAGGTAGAAAATGGCTTATGCTCTTGCACAGGGCCTGAGTCCAATTCCCAGCACCCAGGACTGGGGAGGTCACAATCACCAGTAACTAACTCCATGGAATCAAATGCCCTCTTTTGGCCTCTTCAGGCACTGCATTCACACACACACACACACACACACACACACACACACACACACACACACACACACACAATTTTTTTAACTCAAAAATAAAGATGAAGATCCATTTGTGGTGTGCAATGCTGAGGACCTTGGCTTTGACTCTGAAAGCAAATCAACAAGCAGGGATACGGCAGGTGAGACCCAGACCTCAGGGAAACACTCTTGGTCTGCAACGAGGAGATGTATTCAAGGGGTCAACCTGAAGAGACCAGGAAGAATTAGATCCACTGCAGTCATGGGGGAAGAAGTGATAGGGCATCTCAAGGCTGGATCCACATCAGTGGGAGGTAGATTGAGGAGTCAGCAGAGAGAGACTCACTGATTAAACATGGTTTGGCCCAGAAAGCTATTTAGGAATCTTGGGGACAGCATGAGGCAAGGTCCTGAAGTGGTTGTAAACACAGACCTATTGTCAGAGAGAAATGAGTCAGCTCTTCTGCAGTCACCAGAACACGAGGTAACTGGAGGAAGAGTTGGCAGGCTGGGCGGGTCAGTGAGAGGGGAAGGGGGAATATCAGCGTGTGGAGGAGGATCAGGAGCAAGCGTGGAAGTGAACATGCACTAGGGTCCACAGCACTCCCTCACTTGCTTCTAAAAGCATCATGAAACAGACACTGTCTTCTTTCTCCATAGGGGGCTCAGGTCAGAAAGCACTGCCACTGTTATCTGAGCCCAAGACTGGGTAGTTTCCAAACCCATCCCTTTTCTGTATTCTGCACGGCCACTTTCTCTCATCGCATTGATCTGTGATTTTGGAAGGTGACTGTGCCTAACTGCCTTAGGGTACCAAAAAGCAAGTCATATAACTGATGGTCAGTGAACCATAGATTTGGCAATGGTTACCTGTATTAACTTGTAGGGTCAAATGCTACTTTGTCACAGTGCCAGAAGATGCTCAGAACACAATGGAAGAGGGAGAACTGGTCTACCCTAAGTCCTGGGCAACCCATTATCCTTTTAAGAACTCTGATTGGAGCACATTCAGTTCAGCAAGAGGAACACCCCCACCCAGAGGGCCCTACCACAGTTTGTTGAAAGGTTCCACATGGAATGTGAGGGGCTGGTGACCAGTCCTGGGAAATGAAGCTCTCTGGAGTACAGAAGCCAGAGAGGCAGTGGAAAAGCTATCCTCAACCAAGCAATCTTCATGCAGATGTGACTTCAGAAATAGCCGTTCTGAGCCACATGATACCCAAGTTTCAGGACTGTGTTCAAGAGAAATACAAAGAATATACACACATGGAATGAATTCTCATATAAATAGGAGGGAGTAGAGTATACCAAAGTTGGACCCCATTGCAAAGAGGGCCAAGGATGGAAGGGCCTGGGGGGAGGGGACTGAGAGTGATGACAGAGAGGGTTCCCTCATCCTGAGAAGACCAGATCTTCAGGCTTCATAGCCTGGGCTTAAATCATCATCATCATCATCATCATCATCATCATCATCATCATTATACTCATCATTATCACGTAAATTCTTGATGTGTATGTGTGACTGCAACTGTCACAGCTTATATGTGGAAGTCAAAGGACAGTTCTGTGGACTTAGTTCTGACTCAGTCCTACCTTTATTCTAGGGATTTAACTTAGGTTGCAAGTCCTGCCTGGCAAGTGTCTTTACCTACTGAGCCATCTCAATGTCACCTGGTTCATTTACTTCTTAAATAGATATAGATAACAAATAACACTAGTGTGCAATCATGAGGAGCTGGAAAAGCAAGTATGTAGAAGGCTCTCAATAAATATTTATTTATAAATAAAGAAGAGATTGCATTCCGTTTATCAGGACTTTGGGGCTATTCTTCACTAGGAGCATTTCCCACCAGTGAGGGTGTTTTTCCACACCTGCTAGTAGCCAGGAGCCATGAGAAAAGTTATGAGAAGACTAAGGTGTCATGAGACTAGGAAGTAATGCAGAACTCAGGGTCACCTTGGAAAAAGGCTTTTAAGCTGTGAAGTGACAAGGTTGCTGTATGCCTGGCTGGTGTGAGGATTCTGATGTGTTTTCTTCTCTGCAGGCATGCAAAATTTCCTCTGCTCTCTTTTCGGTGTCTCTAACCTGAAATGGAAACAGCTGTTCTCATTTGTAGAGCCATCTGCTCCCAGGGCCTCAACCAGAATGGTGGCTCTATAGACAAACTGAAAGTCTCCACATTGTCTAACCCCATTTATCTGGAGATGGGTCTTCTGTGTGCAGCGGGCCTCATACAGGCAGCTTCACTAAGCAAAGAACTGAAAAGGAAAGAAGGAAATGTCAAGCCATTAAAGGAGCAGACCCTGGATCTTCAGCAACAACTTTTTTAAATCCATCAGAGCCAGAGATGCCCAATGACATGCATGTTCAGATCAGCCATCTTGCTGATTGGTGGGAAAGAAATCTGATATTGGATTGTGGAGGGAGACACTGAAGGGGGCACTTTAAATCATTTAAAGGCAGAACAAACAAAGAAAATTTAGTAAAAGTACATTAAAATGGGGCTCAAAGTAGACCAGCTCATCCAGAAAAGTCCTGGCAACTAGAAATAGCCGTGTGCTATGGAGACAGGAAACATGGATGGCCACCAACAGAGAGGAGTCTGCAGGCTAAAAGTCAAGCCAGGGAGACAAGGACAAGGCAGAAAGACGTTGTCACCTTGACTTTGCAGACCTGTGAACACAGGATGGATGGCCCTCTGAAGAGGCAGAGGAGAAAATGTCCCACTTGCTCTTCAAGATCTGTCTTCTGAGGCACAGAGAGTTGCCTCCACCATGACCAGCTAATGCTCACATCAGAAGAGATGGCACCTGTCAAATAAAATCTGCAGAAGTATGCAGCAGACGCACAGAGTTCCAAAGACAATCTGCAAAACTGATCATTCAAATCATCTCTTTTAAAAGGCAAATAGTTAGCACTTGCAATTAAGGCATAAAATTAGAAAGTTAGAAAATCCCACTGGGAAAATCATCAGTAAAACATGGCCATATGGAATCAAAGGGTTCTCAGTGAACTCATTTCCAAGCCCAGAACCTCTTCTGAATTGCTTTGAGAATGTTGATGACACCAATTTGATTCCCTAATGCTTGCCAACTGAGCCTGCAAAAATCATTAGTGGACAAAGATTATGGTACTATGATTTGCTTTGGCTCTGAAAACAATATAGACCTCCATAAAATAAAACCTTATTGATGGAAATTTCACTATTTGACACTTCTATAATAAAAGATTGATGGTCAGATCCATCTTGGTTTTAAAATATGTTTTTAAAATAAAACCAAATCAAAGATGCTTTAATTCAGGGTGAGCTTGAATGGGACACAGGGGAGAAAGAGATCCTCAAGTTTCAAAGCGAGAGAATTCAGAAGCAGAGCAGTCAGCAGAACACTGCACTGACCACAGAGATAACAGACTTAGAAATAAGGGCTGGGATTTGAGAGCAAGAAGTCACACAGAGATGGGAAATATAACCCTGAGCACAGAGAAGACGGGATGCAATGATGTAAAGCCTCCCAGGGCCTTCCTGACAGCTTAGAAAAGAGGACAGAATGGAACTAGATAAATCTACACATCGGCCTACAGAAAAGACAGAAAATCTAGCATCCCAACATCTTCAGATGAATGAGTTTCTCATGATCAAAGTCTCCCTTACCAGTGTCCCATGTGTCTATCGACATTTCCTTGATGTTATAAATCAAGAAATTAACATAAAAATCTGTCAGGAATGATAGGGTGAAGGTTTTCACAGTGCGGAACACAGGACATCATAGACGTTCATGTGCACACACCAGCACTTACAATGTAAACCACACAAGGAAAAAGATTACAATGCAACCCAACACCAGCATGTGCAATTGTGACAAAGAGTCAACAAAATCCCTTCCTCTACTACACAAACACACACCCAGGCATTTTAAGATAAACACTTGCTTAAAATCTCTCTGAAAAGTTCATGGTTGCCTGCTTAGTTTCTTTGATTAACTGACTTGATTAACTGTCCTGGTTCCTTTAATGAAAGACTCCTACCAAAGAATATTAATAGCTAAGGTTTCCGAATGCTTACATTATGCCTGGCACCGTTTTCAATGCCTTCCCTGTATATGGCCATTTAATCTTCACTGCAGCCCAATGAGGCAGACACCAATGTCTGTGTGTTCTATCTGAGGCTTTCAGACTGAGTAGAGTAAGTTACCATGGCTGCTCAGCTGGCAACATGATGAGAATTCAAATCAAGGCAAAACAATACAATTCTACCCAAAATCCCACTTGCTATCTACTTTTCTAATTTGTCAAGTTGTTCCAGAATTCATGAGAGGTGAAAGTATTGCCAAGATAATTTGACAAATAGAGACATTTTATCCTACAGTGTTTGGAAAATGTTACATGATAGCTATAACATGACAATAGCAATGGGGAAGTCAACTAAACAAACAGCAGAAGAGAAAGCATAGAAATTGACCATCTAATGAAATTAACACAAGAAGATATCAAAATTAGCAAGGGACAGGGGTTGGAGAATTTCTGAGGTTAAGAACACTTCTGCTTTTCCAGAGGACCCAAGTTCGCCTCCCAACACCTACATGTTGGCTCACAATCATCTGTAACTCCAGTCCCAAGGGAATCCAACACCCTCTTCTGTCCTCCAAAGGCAACAGGCAAACTCACGGTGCACAGACATACATGCAGCAAAACACTCATATGCATAAAATTAAATTTAAAAAATTAATTTAAAATAGCATGGGACTGAGAAACATTATAATAAGTGGCTTACAAAACTTCCCATCCCTGTGGCTGATATACAACTCTCATTCATTCCATACATGTGTATACACACACTCATGTGTAAACAAAGGGAAAGAGAGTTGAATGCTGCATCCAAATGTTAATATACAATCTCAAAATATTTAAATCAGGGGCTGGCAAACTGCAGCTCCTCAATGAGGCAAGAGGAAGTCTTGGAAGTCTTTACCCTATCTTCTTCCATAGATTTATATCACTTATTCAGATGGTTGGCTAAAAATATTCAGAACATGAATTTTATCTTGGAAGGGATTTCGTGAAGGAAGTCAATCCACCCTGTAAGAACAATAATAGGATTTCAATAATCATGTGATGTCATAGGTGATTTTTTTAAATATCATGTATGCCTCTAGCTCAGTAGAAAATGAAATATTAAAAGTGCTCTGTTACCATGTTTTGATGATGAAAAGTTCTTAGACTTGGGGATGAGCACACCCAATAAACTCACATCCAAGTTCTGAAAATAAACATGAAAGACAAATACACTTTATTGGTGGGGACTGTGGGTAACACAGAAAAGGCAGTGTTTTTGGTCACTGTGTCAGGCTGCAGAAATCAAAAGCAATAGTCCAACCTCTAGGTCAATAGGCACTAAAGAAGAGAACAGCTTCTGAGATACAGATCCTTTTGGAATTCAGGAAAACACACATCCCGTGTTCTAAGTACGATCGACATTCAGACACACACATCTGTCATTTTACATCACCCAGAAGGAATCTGAGAACTGACCAAGAATCATGGAGGACACCCTGCACAGATCTGCCTTTGTGATGGACTGACCACAAACATTAGCAGATCTCTTCTTGACCACCAAGTTCCTGGAAGATACCTCCAAGAACTGGTGAGTCTTTTCTCAGTACTGTGTTCCCTTGGGCAAAAGCAAATCGAGTTCCATAACCTGTCAAGTGGCCAGGGTGACACATGCATGCTTCTATTCACAGTTCCCACATTGTAAGTCAAATATGATGGTGTCACAGGGTCACATCGAAGGCACTAGGGTCCCCGTGGATGACACGTATTCTACATTTTCAGGAGAAACACAAGATATGTAGCCTTGATCAGATGTCACATAAACTGCTCATAAAATGTGTTACTTTCTAAATAATTCCCACCAAAAAAACCCACTCTGTTGCCTAAAATTATAGAAATTTTAACAATTTAGAAGCTCAACTGCCCAACAGCCCTTCTAAGAGAGATGAAGGCTGACATTTTGAAGGGCCAGAAGGCCAACCACATAGAGAATAAAGAGTACTGAAACCAAGTAGGTAACACACAGTAAACCATTGACATGGCCATCTTCACAGCCTCACCTTCAAGCAGTGGCTCTCAACCTTCCTAATGCTGCAACCCTTTAATAGAGTTCCTCATATTGTGGTGACCCCCACACACACACCATAAAATTATTTTCGTTCCTACTGTTATAATCATAAAATCTGATATGCAGGATATCTGATAAGCAACCCTTGTGGGGGTCACAACCCACAGGTTGAGAACCACTGCAAGGGACAGCTGCCCTTCACTGTACCCCAAGTCAGATTCCACCCTCATCTCATGAAGAAAGTCCTGAGGGGTTTTGTGAGTGCTTAGGCTCTTGATAAGTAAAACACGGCTTCCTAAACCTGTCTCTATCAACCTTTCCCTGAGACACACACAGGGGGAGCCATAAAGAACACAGGTTGCTTGTGTAAATTCTCTTCCTGTCTGAGTCTGTTGAAACCCTCTTCTTCAGTATTCAGGCAAGGATTTGTGATGACTAATTGTGATTTGCATCTTCATCTGATTGAGAAGCACCCAGGGGATTGTTAAAAACACCACTAGGAAACTGGAGAAATGGCTCAGCAGCTAAGAGCATCTGGATGCTCTTGCAGAGGACCCAGATTTGGTTCCTAGCACCCATGTTAGGCAGCTCTCAAGTGACTATAACTCTAGTTTCAGGAGATCTGATACCTTCTTCTGGCCTCTGGAGGAACCTGCAGCTATGTGATACACATACATCTACTCAGGGGTGCACCCACAAACAAACACATATTTTTAAATAAAAAGGAAAAGAACACCACTGGATGCATCTGTGAAGGTATTTCCAAAGCAGTAAGGAAGTAACACATGCCCTCAATGTGAACCACACCATCCCATAGGCCAGGGCCCCAAATGGAGTGAGGAAGAAACAGAAGAAAGCCCAGAGAGCAAGCATTCTCTCTCTCCATTTTCCTGCTGTCCCCCTTTCTCTCCCCCTCCTCCTCCTACCCTTTTCCAAATATTGGCCTCTTAATATTGAACTCCCTGGCCTCTAGAATCATTAGAAATAAATTTCTATTCTATGAATTACCCAGTCTGTGCTGTACTGCTGTAACAGTCCAACATGGACCATGACATTCTTCATATCCATAGCCTGTCACTTTCTGATCTCCTACCACTCTTGGGTTCTGGAAGCTCACCAAACTCCATGTGGTTATTTCAGGTAGTCATTGAAATCTGAAGACAATGGCTCTGGAGTCCAGCACAGCTTGGATCAAGTCCCAGTACAGCAGGTCATACACCTATTTATCCTTGAGTAGAGGAACCACTTGACTTCCCAGATTCCTTATTTGAAATGAAGATGATACTGTCTAGGAGGTTCTGCTAAGGGGACTCTTGGACTCACATTCAGAATTCTCACCAACACAGTTGAGAACTACGGTTGTCCACTTACCATATCAAGTGATCAGGTTAATAGAACCCCAGCTACATCTGTGGTCGGGGATCAGCCTTTACCAGCATTCCTGATGAACTAGGAAACCTTGAGGGAATGTATCCCAGCACTGATAGGAAAGTATCTGACAGAGCTGTCTGCAGACAACTCCTCTTTGGTCAAGGAGAACAGTTCTAGGTATAAACCATCAGCCGACATCAGACTTGGGCAGAGCCAGCTGTCCACAGGGATGCCCGCTGAGAGAGCAGGCCCTCTGACGGTCACAGCACTGTGGCTCCAGCAACCTAGCTATGGATCCAGAACTGAGAGAAACATTACAGATTCATTGTCTTTTGTACTTTGCCAGAGTGGCCACGATATGGATGCCACCAAATCCTTCACTCCAATTTAACCTTGACCAGTATTGGGCATTGGCAATGTTAAACTGGTTATCTTTAGTCCTCAGTTCTTACCTCTGTACCTTGTGAATAATCTATGAAGGACTATGGTCATTGACTTTTCAATGTCATATCTATGGCCATATGTAGGGGAAAAGAAATACATTAATAAGAAACCTTAAAGTGACTCAAGCTGTCTTACTATGTCTATAAAACAGGAAATTACTCCAATATATCAAAACTATTTTAGATTAAAACACATGTTTTTCATAATCAAAGCAAATGTACAAGTGACTTGCTAAAAGGAAACAATGGCCTGGCTCTATTTAAAATCCAATCACGTTCCTGATCTCATTAAAACATTTGCATTGCAAAGCATCTACCATGAGACACAGTTATCAGAATCTCTGATGTTTCCAATTCTTCAGGGAAGATTTTCATCCAACAAAGCCATTTAAAAAATCTAATTTTGCTGAAAACAATGTAGATTAATTACTGGCTCATTCTATAAATATCATTTCTAAAAACAGAATTTTTGCTGGTAAAGAAATAAAATCCAAACAGCTTGACCAATTACTACCCTAGCATTTTCATGGGTTGCCAATCAATGCCTGCTAATACCAAAAAAAAAAAAAAAATCAAACATTCTAGGATACAACTACAGCATTCACCTGAATTATAGTCACATCAAATCCAGTTTATGAGTTGTGACACAGTCTACATATTGTGTAGAAAATGAAACTAGGCCAGGTGGTGGTGGCGGCGACACATGCCTTTAATCCCAGCACTCGGAGGCAGAGGAAGGCGGATCTTTGCGAGTTCGAGGCCAGCCTGGGCTACAGAGTGAGTTCCAGGAAAGGCACAAAGCTACACAGAGAAACTCTGTCTTGGGGGGAAAAAAGAAAGAAAGAAA
>CABHPR010148288.1:0-14493 GCA_902168415.1 Peromyscus melanophrys | reverse complement strand
GGAGAGAAACTCAAAGCGATTCCACTAAAATTAGGAACAAGACAAGGCTGTCCATTCTCCCCATATCTATTCAATATAGTACTTGAAGTCCTAGCTAGAGCAACAAGACAACAAAAAGAGATCAAGGAGATACAAATTGGAAAGGAAAAAGCCAAACTTTCACTATTTGCAGATGACATGATAGTATACATAAATGACCCCAAAAATTCTACCAGGGAACTCCTACAGCTGATAAACGCCTTCAGTAATGTTGCAGGATACAAGATTAACTAAAAAAATTCCATCAAATGGGAAGCCATTTATCACGGAATATTTGGTGTTATACAGCTTTAATATTCAGCTGCTCCTTGTTATGAATTTCTTGTGCTCATAATTCCCATAGAATGTGTAAGTGTGAGCATCCTGCTCGGACCAGTACTTGGATAAGGTCACCTAGGTAGGGCCTTCTGCCTCTGAACTCCCTGCTCCCAAAAGGAGCATTTGAATTGAGTATCTGCCTTTTACGAATATCCCCTTTTAGCTACATCCAAAGATAGGGCCAGCTCCAAACAAAGTATTGAAGGAACAGAATAGCTATCAGACCACCTGCTAGGCGCCTGAAGCCCCTGAACTAAGGTAAAATGTCCTTTGGGAGGCAACCTGGCTCCTAGATGCATAGCTTTGTTTCTTGTGCAAATGAAGCTCAGACCATCCCCTTCCTTCAGGCCTAGGGGCACACAGAGAAATTGACTGAAGACAACAGGGCTTTTTACATAACCAGGTGCAGTAAGGACTGGAGCAGAATTCCAGAGGCAGACACAGAACCACGTGGCCAAAGAAAAGAAAGGAAGACAGAGATTCTGTAGATGGTAAGGCAGAATGGCTCATACTGAGGAGTGAGGAGCAAGGAAAAGTTTCTTGTAGATTGTAGGTGAATCAGATCAGGAGAGGAGAAGAGGAAAAAAAGATGGAGGATGAAGGAACAGGGGACGAAGATGAGATCAAAAGCATAAAGGTTTAGTTATGACTAGGGCTATGAAGGGACAGAAAAAGTAGGTACAGACAGGAACTGAGAGTCAGGATGGAACTGAGCTGTATAGATAGAATTTTGTCATAGAGGAATAAAGTAAATGGATAAAACAGAGTGGTGTACCAAGATTCCTTTCCCTCAGATACCCCACGCCTGATGTAGTGTCTTCCCCAGGACTCTGGGGGGAATTTTCTCAGGGCTGGAACTTGGGAAAATTCCATTAATCACCCTTTACAATAGCCACAAATAATATAAAATACCTTGGGGTAACTCTAACTAAGCAAGTGAAAGACCTGTATGGCAAGAACTTTAAGTGTCTGAAGAAAGAAGTTTAAGAAGATATCAGAAACTGGAAAGATCTCTCATGCTCATGGATAGGTAGGATTAACACAGTAAAAATGGCAATTGTTACGCCCAGATCACGGGGACCCCCAAAAGACCACCACAGAGACCGAATCCCGCAGTCTGAGGAAACAGGACCAGCTGAGGAATTGGCAAGGTGAGGTGGCTGTGGCTTGTTCTGTCTCTCTGACCATCCAGCATTTCACCCCAATAACTGGCCCTGGTTTGATTTTATTAATAAGAACTTTTAAGATTCATGCTACATCTACGCAGAAGCAAAGAGCCTTTATTTCAAGCTCCGGAGCTTGATCCCTCTGTCTGTCTGACACAGCAGTCAGAGCAGAGAGCCCTGAGCTCAGGTGGCGCAGTTTTTTATCATAGCAGAGGTTGGGCTGAGGGGATTTCCAGGGTCCAGGACCCTGATTGGCTGACAATTGTCAAGGGGTATCTGTAAAACAAAAACAGGTGTGTGCTAGACTCAAGAACATCTGGCCACCTTATCTAATGGTTGAAATATTGGGATGTCAGGTACTTCCTCACCGCTGGGTGGACCCCTGGGTGGTATCAGCTTAAGGCTTTTCCTGGATCTGGGTGTTGCCTGCCAGTAAGCCTGTCACAGAAACTGTGTCTAGGCCCCTAAGCCTGTCATGGCTGCTGTGTGGTCAAGCTGTTTTGGGGCCCTCCACAGCAATCTTACCAAAAGCAATCTACAGATTCAGTGCAATCTCCATCAAAAACCCAACAGAATTCCTCACAGACCTCAAAAGAACACTACCCAACTTCATATAGAAAAACAAAAAACCCAGGATAGCTAAAACAATCCTGTACAATAAAGCAACCTCTAAAGGTATCACTGTCCCTGACCTCAAGCTCTGCTATAGAGCTAGAGTAATAAAAACAGCTTAGTATTGACATAAAAACCAACATGTGGACCAATGGAATCAAATTGAAGAACCTGACATTAATCCATGCACATATGAACACCTGATTTTTGACAAAGAAGCCAAAACTATACAATGGAAAAAAGAAAGCATCTTCAACAAATGGTGCTGGCATAACTGGATGTCAACGTGCAGAAGGCTGCAAATAGATCCATATCTATCACCGTGCACAAAGCTTAAGTCCAAGTGGATCAAAGACCTCAACATAAATCCAGCTATACTGACCCTGACAGAAGAGAAAGTAGGAAGTAGTCTTGAATGCATTGGCACAAGAGATCACTTCCTAAAATAACACCAGTAGTATAGACACTGAAAGCAACAATTAATAAATGGGACCTCCTGAAACTAAGAAGCTTCTGTAACGTAAAGGACATGGTAAATAAGACAAAATGATAGCCTACAGAATGGGGAAAGATCTTCACCAACTATACATCTGACAGAGGGCTGATCTCCAAAATATATAAAGAACTCAAGAAACTAGACATCAAAATACTGAACAATCCAATTAAAAAATGGGCTACAGAGCTAAACAAAGAATTCTCAACAGAAGAATATCAAATGGCTGAAAGACATTTAAGGAATTGCTCAACATCCTTAGTCATCAGGGAAATGCAAATCAAAACAACTCTGAGATACCATCTTACATCTGTCAGAATGGCTATGATCAAAAACACTGAAGACAGCTTATGCTGGAGAGGATGTGGAGCTAGGGGAACTCTGCTCCACTGTTGGTGGGAGTGCAAAGTTGTACAGCCACTTTGGAAATCAGTATGGTGGTTTCTTAGAAAATTGGGAATCAATCTACCTCAAGACCCAGCCATACCACTCTTGGGCATATACTCAAGGAATGCTCAATCATACCACAAAGATACATGCTCAACTATGTTCATAGCAGCATTATTCATAACAGCTAGAACCTGGAAACAACCTAGATGCCACACAACCAAAGAATGGATAAAGAAATGGGTACATATACACAATGGAGTACTACTCAGCAGAGAAAAACAATGACATCATGAAATTTGCAGGCAAATGGATGGAACTAGAAAATATCATCCTCAGTGAGGTAACACAGACTCAGAAGGACAAACATGGTATGTACTCACTCATTAGTGGATGGTAGGGCAGTGGTGGTGCACGCCTTTAATCCCAGCACTCAGGAGGCAGAGGCAGGTGGATCTCTGTGAGTTCGAGGCCAGTCTGGTCTACAGAGTGAGTTCCAGGAAAGGCACCAAAGCTATACAGAGAAACTCTGTCTTGGAAAAAAAAAAAGTGGATGCTAGATGTAAAGCAAAGGATAATCAGACTATAACCCACAGCTCCAGAGAAGCTAGCTAACAAGGAGGACCCAAAGAGGGACGCATGGATCGCCCTGGGAAGGGGAAATAGATGAGATCTCCATGAGTAAACTGGGGGTGGGGGTGGGGAGCAATGAAGGGTAGGGGATGGGGGATGAGAACATAAGGGAACGGGATGGTTGAGCTGGAACAGGGATGC
Source organism: Peromyscus melanophrys (assembly GCA_902168415.1). NCBI lineage: Eukaryota > Metazoa > Chordata > Mammalia > Rodentia > Cricetidae > Peromyscus > Peromyscus melanophrys. The sequence continues at coordinate 10,704 of CABHPR010148288.1, read as the reverse complement.
AGTGGGAGAGTAATGAAAGAGATACCATGATAGAGGGAGACATCATGGGGATAGTAAGAAACAGGGTGCTAGGGAAGTTCCCAGAAATCTACAAGGATGACCCCACCTTAGACTACTAGCAATAATGAAGAGGGTGCCTGAACTGGCTTACTCTAGTAATCAGATTGGTGAATACCCTGTTATCATAGAGCCTTCATCCAGTAACTGAGATGGAAGCAGATGCTGAGATCCACAGCCAAGCATCAGGCCGAGCTCCAGGAGTCCAGCTGAAGAGAGAGAAGAGGGATTCTACAAGCAAGAGCCATCAAGATCATGATGGGGAAACCTACAGAGACAACCAAACCAAACTAGTGGGAACTCATGAACTTTAGACCAACAGCTATGAAGCCTCTATGGGATTGGACTAGGCCCTCTGCAAAAGTTGTGTAGCTTGATCTGCTTAAGGGGCCCCTGGCAGTAGGATCAGGATCCATCCCTGGTACATGAGCTGGCTTTTTGGAGCCCACTACCTATGGTGGGACACCTTGTACAGCCTTGATGCAGGGGGAGGGGCTTGGACCTGCCTCAACTGAATGTACCACAATGTACCACGCTCTGCTGACTCCCCATGGGCCTTACCTTGCCAGAGGAGGGAATGGGGGTTGGGTTGTGGAGAGGGGGAGGCTAGGGGGTGGGAGGAGGGAAGAGAGGGGAATCTGTGGTTGGTATGTAAAATGAATAAAAAATTCCTTAATAAAAAAAGAAAATATAAAGATTAAAAAAATACTCTCACACCTTTATAAAGAAAAAAAAAGAAAATGAAACTGATAATAGAAATTCTCATATCCTGGGTGAGTGTCCTATAGCAATGCTACAATAATGTCAAACATTATTCCTTAGCCTATATATATGTCTGGCAGGTAGGTTGGATCAGCTGTATTTTAGAGGTGAGAAATCTAAACAGTGGGGTTAACATACACCATATTAAGAAATTTTCTACTCATTCCACATACCATCCACAGATCCCCCCTCCTCCCTCCTCCCACCCCCAGCCCTCTTTCCCAAGCCACCCCGCATCCCCCCACCCCCCAAATCGAGGTCTCCCCTGGGGAGTCAGCAGAGCCCAGCACACTGAGCCTAGGCAGGTCCAAGCTCCTTCCCACTGCACCAAGGCTGTGCAAGTCATCACACCTGAGGCACCTCAACCAAGATTGTTAATGAGAGTCTCCCTCCACCCAGAGAATGCCTCAGTTTTCTGGATGATAGGGGATGGGGGGGTCTTAGTTGTCCCTCTTGGTTTACATTCCCAGAAGGGCATTTACAGTCAGCTGAGTCTGAGCACACATTCAGTGACAAAGGATGTCATGTATCATTCATTCTAGGACTCCTTAGTCTTGTCTCAGTTTGAAATTCCTAATTATACATGCTAGCACTAATGAAAAGGTACTACCACACAGGTGAAGCCCAGTTAGGAGCAAAGTAAAAATAATTCTGTGTTCAATGCTGCAAGGAATTCCAGTTTTATATCTGAAGACAAGAATCCTGAAATTCAAGACACATCAAAAAACACTATGAAACCAACTTAAGGGATTCTAAAAACCTCTGAAGCTGCTGAGTTCCCACAAGTCCATGCCCAGGGAGCCTGAGGACCTCTCCTAGCCTTAACTTGTCCATCTTGATTGGCAGTCATAATTTCCTAGGCCAAGGTGAGAATTCTGCCAACCCTAGAGACTAGGCTACAGTCTTTCTGAGCTACAGCAGGGTTGTCTCTTGGCTATAGGACAAGCAAAGATCAAAGCTAAGAGTCCAGATTTGGGAGTCTTGGTTGCCTGCGTTGTCTTGTTTGATGGCTAAACAGTCATCTGGAATTCCAGCTTCCTCATATCACAACAAGATGGGAACTCAGAGGTACAACACTTGCCTGAAATGCAGGAGATCCTAGGTTCCATTGCCATAGAAAAGGCACTGGGGGTTGACTCAGCAGATAAAGTGCCAGGCCAGCAAGGCAGCTAGCCTATAATTCCAGCACAGGCAGAGACTGGACTCCTGGGGACAGGCTGGCTAAACTAGACTGGCTAAATCAATCAGTTCTGGATTCAAAATGAGAGGCTCTACCTCAATATATAAGGTGGAGAGCCATCAAGGGAGACTCCTGATATCAGCCTTGTTGGGTATCTTCATGAATGCATATACATGTGAATGTACACACACACACACACACACACACACACACACACACACACACACACAAATGAAAAGGAAAGAGAAATAGAGAGGGAGGAAGGGGTTCTTGGCTTTTTCCTAGGCGGTTGGGGAAATCAAATCCAAACCAGTTTTTCTGAAGTTGCAGTTACCTTGCATTTTCCATGATACAGTCCCTTGAAGTCTAACACCCTGGATGGTTGGTTGCTTAAGACTTTATTAAGATTGGAAACTAATCTACCAAGACTTCATCTGCTCAGATCAGCAGTAACAGGGATAGTTGACGGCTTCTGGAGTAAAGGGAACCATTTTTGTTTGGAGTTGTGCCTGCTGATAGGTTGCCCATGCTCCAGTGGGTGGCTCCACACCCAAGCGCATGGGGACAACACTATAGTACTCAGTACGTTATCACAAAACAGAAGACACGACATTGGGAGGAAGATGTGTTGGGGTAGTCTCGGGAGAATGGGAAAGGGAGGTTGGGGGTGCAAGTTCTGGATTCAAAATGAGAGGCTCTGCCTCAATATATAAGGTGGAGAGCCATCAAGGGAGACTCCTGATATCAGCCTTTTTGGGTATCTTCATGAATGCATATACATGTGAATGTACACACACACACACACACACACACACACACACACACACACAAATGAAAAGGAAAGAGAAATAGAGAGGGAGGAAGGGGTTCTTGGCAAGTCCCCAAAATACATTGTATACATGTAGAAAATTCTCAAGGTATAAAAAAACTGTATTTTGGGGGGCTGGAGAGATGGCTCAGCAGTTATGAGCACTGGCTGTTCTTCCAAAGGACCCGGGTTCAATTTTCAGCACCCACATGGCAGTTCACAACTGTCTGTAACTCCAGTTCCAGGGGATCTGACACCCTCATACAGACATACATGCAGGAAAAACCCCAATGTACATCAAATAAATAAATCTTTTTTAAAAATTATATTTTCAAAACCATGAACAGTCCACATTATTTCAACAAACTCGTGGAGCTCTGGAAAATGGACCTCATGAATGATGTGTGTCCCATCTTCCTCCTCCTGTCCTCGGAAGCACTGCTGGTGAAGGACACAAAGCAGTAGCTTTCGTAGTACTAGAACGTGCAATGCAATCTGCTGGGGAAGAAATGTCAACAGTCTTACTCAGCTGGGATACCTGTGAGCGTCAATAATGACCAATGTGTCAAGATACGCTCATGGGTGCAAGAGTGGTACAAATGTTATGGGGTAACCAACAACTTTCTGGTTATAGTTGAGGCCCACTCCACAGAAGGAAACACACACCTGGTATTATAAATCTAGCCCAGAACCCATGATTGGGAGCTCATAGACTCCAGGTGAACTTACTATTATTTTGATATATGGATATAGTATCAAACTGCTCTCTAAATTTGTATCTCAATGCAGCTCAAATACTTCATCAGAGAAGTTTCTTTGTGCAATGGATGGTAATTAAGACAGAAACTCAAAACTGGTTAACATGCAGAAAGTAAGACCCCAAGACTCAGAGTCCACTGCAAGAGACTGTAAAAGCCTGAGACCAGTGAGGACCAGAGAAAAATAGTGTCTTCTGGACACAGCAAGACCACAGCACTCAGGAATTCACAGCAGCTGTCATTGCCTACATAATAGCTATACCACAAGATCAACATTCCAGAATGGAGGGGGAGGGATACATGAGTCTCCACCTATGGAGGGACTGTAGCTTCTGGGAAAGAGTCAGTTTTCATTAAGGGTATTACACCTTGTAGGTAGGCTTCACTCCAGTGATGGCCCCGTACCCATGAGTATATGAACAACATAAATTGGACTTGGTAGATTTTTAAAAGAAATGAAAAGAACATGAAGTTGGAAGGTGGTATGGGGTATGGGAAGGATCTGAGAGTTCAGGGGAAGAGTTAGAGGGGAATATGATCAAATACATCAGATGCATGTAGGAAGTTCTCAAAGAATTAGTAAAATATTACAATAAAAAGGAACACCAGGCCAGGAATCAAAGGAACAATATCATTCTCCATCCACTTATGTGTGTCATCTCCTCACCCAGATTGTTATGAACAAAATGAAGGAACTATCCAGAATCCAGGCAATGTTCAGGACCATTAGAAGGCCAACTTTTATAATGATAGTAACCTCTAACACTCTGGGGTGCTTCTGTACAAAAAGCCAACCATAGGCAGAGTGAGACTTGCAAACATACTTTGTAGTATTTACTTAGACATGTGGCCAACCACAGTCTCTGGCTGAGGCCAACAGTACGATTATGTGTATGGGAGAAGATGGTTTACATGGCTCCAGCCATGATATAGCAACTTGTATCCTCCCACAAAGGGTCCTGAACATAGCTGACACCACAACGTATATACACAGAGGCATCAAAAGGCAAAAGGCAGGCATTTTAATCTTATATTAACTTCAAAAATGTGCAAAATAAATTCAATGGATAGAAAAGCCTATATACATCCCACTCAATTTCATTTATCAAACTCAACAAAAATCAAGGTGAAAAGAATAGGAAGACATGAAAGGAGAGAAGAAGGGAAGAAGAGGGGGAGAGAAGGAAAGAGAAAGGGTGGAGGGAGAGAGGGAGGGCAGAAGGAGGGGAGAGCTAGGATCCCTCTTGATTCTGTGGCAATAAATTTTCTAGCACACAGATTATGACAGGTTTCGTTTTCAGCATTTGGATCCAATTTATTCAAATAATTGCAACCTAATTACACTGAGCTATTTTAAATACTGATTTGCTTCCCATTTAATTTAAAGCCTTGTCACCTGTGACTATTATTCCAAATAAGTTCCTCATAGTTTAGACAATGGCAAATTAATTATAATGTTTTTAATTAGCTTTGCTGAGAAGCAACTGTTCTTCACAACCCGCAGCGAACAGAAAGGACTGTTAAAGACAGAGCCTGTCACAAACATTAGCAGGAACCTTTTATCTGTCTTTTTTTTTTTTACCAAAAAGAAAAAGAGTTCACATTTTTGTAATATGAGTGTGGAGGCTGTGAGTGTGTGTTAGTGTGTATGCACTTGCCATGACAAACATATGGAGGCCAGGGAACAACTAGCTAGAGTCAGTTCTCACCTTCCACCATGTGGATCCCAGGGATAGAACTCAACCCAACAGGCTTGACAGTAGCCACTTTTACCTGTTAAGCCTTCTCACCAGCCCTATTTTCCTAATATCTAGGTCATTGATTTCTATACCCCATAAAGAAGACAGAAAAATCCAATCCCCTGTCCTTTGATCTTGGAAAAATCAAGTAACCAAATATACTTGTGAAAAGAAGAACAATAAGTGTTATTTATTGTCATTTTTGGTATGTGATTGCAGACTGAATGTTCTGTGACACTATTGCTGGAGGGATGTGAGCAACCGTCTACTTCCTCCAGATAAGGAACCAACACAACAAACCAAAGAACTATACTAACAAAGTCCAACTTGGTGAGTTGTATTGGGCTAACTAACAGGATTGTGGGTGAGTAGGTACTTACAGGAGCAGAAAGGATTCAAAGACAACCATGTCACCATAAACCTATCCCAGCATGGGTGACAGTTCATGGAACCTGGAGTGTACTGCACAACTGGCAGGTAGTTGAACAGGTTGGGAAGTGTCCTTCTCCATACCTCAGTTGGTCTGAACCTCTTTCTGGCAACTTGGCTGGTCTCTGCTTCTAGGCTGTTCTGCTAGGCAGTGTCTCTCAGCAGTCCTTATGGCTTATACATGTTTGGAATGAGAGGAGCATAGTGAATCTGGTCAGTTTCAGGGACTTCCTAAAGCCATTGAGTTGCTTACTTCCTGAGCTTAAGGGGCTTCCCAGTAGGATTGAATGTTACACACACACATACACACACACACACACACACACACACACACACACACACCTTAGAACAACCTGTTGTTTCACCCTCTTTTAACATCCTGTATCTTAACATATTTCCTTCCAAGATGGAGGTTTTTCTTGGAGAAAACTGCTACACAGCACTGAAGGCTTAGTAATTTTCACCCCAAACTCTGTTACTCTCTTGAAGATCTATTTCCAAGAGCCCTTCACCTAGTTTGAATATACTATGTGTGCATGCTTATGAACAAACACAGAAGAGTCAGACAAGATACTACTCAGGGTTTCAAATGCCAAGCATTTCATCAAACTCTACTCTTCCGCATCTTTGAAAAAAATGTCATATGAAAACTGGAATCAGTAAAAATTTTACATTGGCTTTTGACAGTTGGAAAAGTTCTTTTTTTGCATCCAATCATTAGTGGCCTCTCAGATTGTCTACAAGTCACACAGCTGCTGGGCATAATGTTCACCAGTTCTGCATGTGACAAATTAACCTGGTCCAGAGGATCAGAACCAGACTTTCAACTACAAATATGGCCCATATTTGAAATCTATCAGTCCTGGGTCAGGTCCTGCCCCTCTTCCCCTTAGCTATGCAAATGCCAGTTGTTTCCTATCTGTTTAAGCCTTTAAAATGTCCTGTTTCTGACAGTCATGGTGGCATGTGCCTGTGATCCCAGCACTCAGAGGGCACAGGTAAGAATATCAGCTGTTCAAGGCCATCCTTGGCTACAAATCAATGTTGAGGCCAGTCTAGGGTTAAAGGAGACTGTCCCAAAAAGGGAGGTAGCTACACCCACAATGTAAAGACTGCATAGACAAATATACTTAAGGCCTGCAGGGAGCAATGCTGGCCAAATCCAGTGTTATCTGGAATCCTAAGGATGCTTGGATTACATGGACTGAGTTTCCAGGTAGATCAATGAACTATCTTAAAGCCTGAGAATAATAAATATTCTTTTATTGTCATGAAATATAGAGGAAGAGAGAAATCACCAGGATGGTAATCCTTCACACTTGAGAAAGCTGACTGCTGTTGCAGGTGGGATCCACAAGGGTTGAACCTCTCAGCCTATGCAGGACACTGCACCTCTTGAGCCTCTATGGGGCATGAGAAGGACATTGCTCCCCACAGCAGTGGGTGAGAAGAATAAGGGGAGAAAATAAATCCAGATAGTAACTAGGGAACAGTAACAAGAAGGGCTGAGCAAAACTAGATGCTGGCCTTATAACTTCATCTTTTTATGTCTCTCTTTTGTTCTAAATTTCTCTCATATCATAAGTGTGGGTATCACTATGATCCACATTGATTTCATAGTTGGCACTTCCTTTATATCAACCAATTAAATGTCATTATTGAACTTCTGTCACTGGCCTGCCTCTCAAAAAAATGGTTCTTGTCCATCACTGTACTGTGGTGATAAAATGAGCCAAGGGATGAAGGCAGAGCATCTCTGCATATGGTTGGGTACCTGGTGCATCCCAAAGACACATACCTTGGTGCTCTGTGCAGAGCTACATAATTCTTCTGCTTTCCGAATAGAGATCCTGCCAAACCATCCAAGAACCACCAACCAACACTGTGGTGGGAGCCCCTGGAAGTGTTACAGACTGAACCCATAAAACTCATACACTAAAGTCTTCTCCCAGTACCTCAGAATGTCACCATCTATGGAGACAAGTTCTTTAAAGGGATGGTTAAATCCAAATGAAGCCATTAAGGTGAGACCTAATCAAGAAAGGATTGGTGGCCTTATACAATGTGAGATAGACATCACCAGCACAGAGAGAAGACCATGTCAGGACACAGCAATAAGGCGAGTCACCCAAAAGCCGAAGAAAGAGACTTCAGAGGAAACGAACTCTATCAACCTTTGATCTTGGACTCACAGCCTGAGAACCATGAGAAAACACATCTCTCATTTATAAACCACCTGGACTGTGGCACTTTCTTACAGTAGCTCTAATAAACACAGGGGACCAAAGAGATGGCTCAGCAGATAAAATTACTTGTTGCCACATCTGATGACCCAACTTCAATTGAAGCACATTCCACAAACTGTCCTCTGACCTATGCATGTGCACAAAATAAATAAATGTGACAATCTAACACAAGGTTGAGTGTGTGTGTTTCCAAAGTCCTTAGTGACTGGGTTAGTAAAGGTTTTTACAAAATATCTTAATATTACAGATATTAAAACAAAAATGATACTACATGGATATGCCTAGCACCAAAACTTCTCACAACTTTTAACCTACCCCACCCTTCACCAATTATTACTTAATTTTATTCATGAATTTCCACATACCACTGTTGTGGTAGTTTGAATGATTTTGGCCCCCAAAGCCTCGTAGGGGTTGTCATTATGAAAGGGTTAGGTGTGGCCCTGGTGGAGTAGGTGTGGCCCTGTCAGAGGAAGTGTGTTACTGGAGGTGGGGGTGGGCGGGCTTTGAGGTTTCAGAAGCTCAAGCCAGGCCCAGTGGCTCTCTCTTGCCATACCTTGACTTAAGACTTCTGGCCTACAAACCCACAAGAGAATACATTGCTGTGGGATGGTCTGTATGTCAAACATGTTGCTTATTGGTCAATGAATAAAACACTGATTGGCCAGTGGTCAGGCAGGAAGAAGTATAGGCGGGACAAGGAGGAGAGAATTCTGGGAAGGGGAAGGCTGAGGAGACACTGCCAGCTGCCGCCATGACAAACAGCATGTGAAGATGCCGGTAAGCCACGAGCCATGTGGCAAGGTATAGATTTATAGAAATGGATTAATTTAAGATATAAGGACAGTTAGCAAGAAGCCTGCCACGGCCATACAGTTTGTAAGCAATATAAGTCTCTGTGTTTACTTGGTTGGGTCTGTGCGGCTGTGGGACTGGCGGGTGACAAAGATTTATCCTGACCGTGGGCCAGGCAGGAAAACTCTAGCTACAATACATTGTTATTTGAGCTACTCATTTGGTGGCACTTTGTATAATGGTCCTAGAAAACCATTGTAGTATAACAAGAAAAAGTATCCACTTGGCTGTGAGTTCATGATGCCTACTCATCCTGCTTCTTCATCTAGCCCTGAGTGATCCTCCCTATTCAAGTCCTTTCTGCACGCTTTCCAAGACACTTGCAGTTCTTATGGAGTGTCCTTGTCACTATTTTATTGCTCTGAAGAGTCACCATGACTAAGGCAACTCTTAGTTAAAAGAAAACATTTAATTGGGGTCTTGTTTACAGTTTCAGAGGTTTAGTTCATTATCATCATGGTAGGGAGCATGGCAGCATGCAGGCAGGAGCTGGAGCAGGAACTGAGAGCTACATCCTGATCTGTAGGCAGACAGAGAGAGACACTGGGCTTCTTGGTATGGGTTTCTGGAACCTCAAAGCCCACATCCAGTGACACATTTCCTCCAACGAGGCCACACCTCCTAATCCTTTCAAACATTGCCACTCCCTGGTGACTAAGCACTCAAATCTATGAGCCCATGGGGCCATCCTTATTCAAACCAACTCCTGGAGGAAACCTTCTCCCATTAAGACAGGTCCTCTCCTCCTACTGCAGTGGCATCTCTTGATGCCTAACCTAGGTCTGTTTGTTTTGGTTCATTGTTTTTTGTTGTTGAGGTTGTTTTGCTTTGTTATTGTTTGTTTTTTGGTTTGTTTTGAGACAGGATTTCCCTGTATAGCCCTGGCTGTCCTGGAACTCACTTTGTAAACCAGGCTGACCTCAAATTCAGAGATCCCCCTGCCTTTAATCCCTAGTGCTGGGATTAAAGGCGTGTGCCAACATCACTGGAGTTTGGTTGGTTTTTATTTGACAAGCTGTGTCCCTACTTGATTCAGAACCAGCACTCCTCTAAACTAAGCACCTTGGAACATGACAAAGCTCTCGCCTCCTGCAGGCCATTTCCCCCAAAGCTTTGTCATGTTCATCAACAGAGAGGACCCTTCCAAGGCCACTTTTGTAAAGGAATAATGTTCAGTAATTAACCAATGGGATCACTACCCTAAGTGCTTGTAGTCTAGGATCCCCACTCCAATCCAGGCACTGGGCACTAGCCACTTGCTCACAGGATGGCAACATTTGGCGTTTTGTTTGCAGTACCACAGATGGAAGCAGGCCCTGGTGTGCTAGATAAGCACTGTGCCTCTGAGACTTACACTCAACCCTGGATCAAAGCATTTGAGTTTCTAAAGTTTCTACACAGAACTTGGGTAAGTCCTCCATCAGAAAGTCTCCAGGGCTGGGGCAGGGATATGGTCACACAGAGGTACTTTCTCCTAAGACCTAGATATATAGTGCATCCAACCCCAATGGGCTAACAGGTTAAGGCTGCTCTTTCTCAAAATCCCACAAGCCAAGGACTCTCTAGGAACAGCAGCCAGCTGTTTTCATCTCTACTCCTCAACTTCCTGCCCCAGTTTCTTCTCCAGGAGTCAGAGGCTCAGTGCTCAAAGGAAAATCCTCAACAAATCTCCAAAGTTGGGCATTATTACCCAATAAACAAGGATGATGGAGTTTCATAGAGATAACTAATGGCTGTGGTGGAGCTAGTGCAATGAGAGATTCTAGGTTAGAATGGGCTACAGAGTGACACCCTATCCCCCCAAAAAAGTGTGTAGTCAGGCTTCTCAAAGCATCTTTGTGATCAGCCTTTAATAGTTGCTATTTTTTTT
>CABHPR010148287.1:17642-39718 GCA_902168415.1 Peromyscus melanophrys | reverse complement strand
GGGGTGTGTGTGTGTGTGTGTGTGTGTGTGTGTGTGTGTGTTGAGGCAGAGCTTTGTTGAGTTGGTTCTCTCCTTCCAGCATGAGTTGGGTTAACCGGCTTTCTCAGAAAGTATCTTTACCTACTGAGATATCATTGGTGTGCGTGGGTGTGTGCATGTGTGTGTGTGTGTGTGTGTGTGTGTGTGTGTGTGTGTGGACCTAGATGACATACCAAGCCATCATTATTCAATATATTAACTCACAGTGCACACCTATCATCTCGGCACAAGGGAAACTGAGTCAGGAAATCAGCAGGACCCTTTTGTAAACAACAAAAACAAACACCAAAGCAATCAGAAGGGAATCAAAGCTCAGGCAGGTCAAGCCAATAATCTCTCTGGGATGTGGTTGCCTTTCATTCTCTCGAATGGCGTCTTCATACCCCTCAGACTTGTGATCAGCATGGAGACCCTGCATTTAGGAAGGCCTTTTGCAAGCTAAAATTCTGTGCACGCGTGGGGGGTCATCAGTAAAACACACAATGGAATGGGACAAACCAAGCGGCTTATTAGCTCATACAGCTCAGGAGTGAAAGGGTGGGAATCTAAATCTAGATTGTCGGATTCCGCAGCCCACGTTTGTTCCACCCTTCCCATGATGATTCCCAGCCTGGGAGGGAAAGGCCACTTCCTAGAGAGAGGCTGGGCAGCTTAGACATGGGGACAGAGGATCATAGGCCCGAACCTGAATGCCGGGGACACTTATGGACTAACCTGCAGGAGGGATTTTCCCCCACCCCCATTGTGCCAGGCTGTTCTCCAAGGCTGCCTTTCCTAGTCAGGTCTCTGGTTTCTTAGAGCTCTTGCTGCCTTTGTGAGAGTGTGAACCCTGTCTCAGCCAGTGTCGTCTTTCTGCTGGTCTCATCCCTACCTTCTCTTCCCTGGCTAGATGACTACCCTGTTAAGGGGAAGGAGAAGGTTTTGGTCGAGAGTCCAAGGATGGTCCACTATGTGGACCAGTCTGACCTATAAAGGCCAGCTTGCAGAGTTGGCTTCAGTCAGTTTAGAAGTTCCTTCCTAAGGTGACACTGGGATGGAGACACAGGGTCCTGGCAGCTAGCCAGGCTGCCATCAACCTTCTACTTTTTTCCCCCAGGGGTTGACTGGAAGATGACTGACGTACAGATTGCTACCAAACTTCGAGGGTGAGTGGTTCTTGGAGACAGAATGTCTTATAGAGTCTTCTCGGGGTGTCAGATACCCTAACCCCTCATGACTCTCCATCCCTGAGGTGCTGGGCCTGGGGCTGCATAATCCCAGTCACTGAACCTATGACCATGTGGTAACACCTTGGGGACACTGATCCTCCCTGCCCCATACCTCTGACCCAAGTGCCCACACAAAAAGCTTCCTGCAATTCTGGGCCCCCTTCCACTTCCTTCATCTTTGAGAAAGCTACAGGATACAGATGAGCAAGGGTCCTGCAGCTAGACCAACTAGACAGCCGGGTCACCAGACTACAGCAATTTACATCGAAAAGAATAGCCCATCTGATGAATCCTAGGTGTCAGGGTAGGAAGAACCCATTTTAAATTGGGGTTTGGGAGGGAACCACCTGAGGTAGCATTCTGGCGCAACACAGCACTCTGATGTCAGCCGTCCTAAAGCCAGCTACCATGGGCCTGTGACATAGTAGGCCCACGCGGCGCTTGTGTTTGGCTGCAGATACCAAGGCCTCAAGGAGAGCTGTTTCCCTGCCCTGCTGGACCAGTTTGCCTCCTCCCATCAATGCAACCCCTACTGTGAGATGCTGAGGCTGAAACCCCTCAAGGGCCCTGAGGCTGCCCACCCCCAAGCCAAGGCCAAAGGCTCCAAGAGTCCATCTGCTGGAAGGAAAGGCTCCCAGCTGAGTCCCCAGCCTCAGAAGAAAGGCGTTCCCAGTCCTCAGGGCTCCCGGAAGAGTGCGCCAAGCTTCAAGACCACACCTCCGGCCTCCGAGGCAGTCACCGTGCAGTTATTAGGACAGGCCCCTGCCCCAGAGGGGAGCTCTAAGGCCCAGGGCATGCGGTAGCCCCAACAGGAGGCTGGGGGCCTCTACTTGAGAGCAGACCAACAGGAAGCAGCTTGAACCAGATGGAGACGTTTTCAATTCAGGACTAAGCCGAGAAGGTGCCCCAAGCAGGTACCTCTTGGGGACCTCTCTCGATAGTTTCACCTCATTGAAAGGCTCTGGGCATGGCACATGACCTGGTGGCCTCTTCAAGTGCCGTTACTGCCCAGGGCTCCCAGGCCTCAAGTGGGGCCCACCTCCAAGTGCCTGGTGGCCTCGGCCCTCCTTTAAGTTTACACTCACCACTGCCGGAGGCTCCCCGAGTCCTCTGCATGAGCTCTGCACTCTTGACCGCAGCCCCAGCCACCACACAAGCAAAGGTAGCAGTCTGGGGCCTGCGGGCCAGCACTTACCTTCTCACCTCTGCTTATCCCACCCTCTCCCTGTCCTCGGGGCACCAGACTTCCTGTGGGGTCTAGCCTTGTGACTCTCAGGGTTTCATCTCTCAGCTTCTCTGCCGAATTCATCACAGCTTATCCTGCGACTAACCTGTCCTGAGTCCAGATGGGACCCGGGGCCCTTCTGGAGCCCATCCTGTCTTTGTGCGGTATTGTTTTTGTTTTTGTTTGGTGATACATGGTCTTGTCACTCTGGCACGTACTTGTTTCCCATGCTCCCTTGCACACACCCTCTTCCTAGGCTTTGAACCCAATGCAGTCTGCTGCCTACCCTTCACTAGCTTGTGCCTGACCCTTTGTCCAAGGCCTCCTTCCATCCTGACCTTGCACCCTACCCACCAGAGGCTGGGTGAGGAGCGGCCTCTCTGGCCTCACTCCACCCCAGGGCACTCTGCCTGGTTCTCCCGGGTTCTCCACTCGTGAGGAGGGAGGGAGCATGAGGGCACGTGAACAGCTGGACGCAGAGGCAGGGTTTTGACTTTGAGGCACCTTGTGCTCTGTTCTGAGAGCAGTGAGGCTGCAGCCAATGTCACATCTCTGTCCTGAAGGAGTGGAAGGCTGGGACTCTTCCTCATGAGGGAGGGGACACAGGGTGATCCAGGAGGGTTGCCGTCATTCATGTGCTCGGGTAGAGAAGGATGTCTCTGTACCTACCTCCAACCATTTGCTCTTGATCCTGGGGCTCAACTCCAGATGCTCAGGTGTGGGTTCCCAGGGAATTTCTGTGCTGGGTCCAGCACCCTGGGTCCTTCCTAGACACCCCTCCTTGAGACCCAGGATGGGGTAGGTCCCGGAGCTAGCCTGCTCCCCTTGTTATGAAATAAAGGCAGCAACTGTGTGTACTGTTTGTTGCCCTCGTCTGGTGTGATTATCGATTAAGAAAGGTCAAGAAGACTCTCTGTAGTAGTCCCTGGGCCTGTGGCAAAATGGCTGTGATTTGGCTCCTCACCTGGGTTGGTCTCAGTCACCTGTGGCCATGGTTGGGCCGTCAGTGCAATGGAGCCGATGACCTCTGCCCTGCAGCAGGAGTCTGGGAACTTACTTCATCCCTTTGGAACTGAGCCTTCATTTGGTAGAGGGCCTGGAAGGAAAGGGTCCAAGAAGAAGAGCGGAGCTAGGGACTCAGCAGAAACTTCATCTCTGCTGCTTCCACAGCAAGGGGAGCCAGGTAGCAGAGCATCCGCTTTTCACCTACTTGCCGGTCCTTTCCTCCTGCTCAGCAAGGGCTCAGGAGCTGCCCTGCCCACCCCACCCCACCCAGGGCTTCCCACCCCACCCTGCCCAGGGCCTCCCCTTCCCTGGGGATGCCTGTCACTTCTCTACCTCCTCCCTGCTCAGGCGACCCCTCACTTTTTCCTCTTGCCCCAGTGTGCCCCCAGTTCCACCAGCCTGCATATCCAGTGAGAGCTGGGCCATTCATTGCTCAAGCATTTATTCATTCAGCCGACACATACTAAGCACCTGCTGGATGCCAGACCCAGACAGGCAGCTTCTGAAAGGCAACGTGAATCAGTTTGGGAGAGATGTGTATTTTTCAGGATGTGGATTTTAAGCAGCAGAAATGATTAACTTGGACCAACTGAATGGAGAAAAGGGCTATGGGAAGGATATGGGAGTAGATCACTCAGAACCAAAGAGTAGCCGAACAATTAGCTTTGGGGAAGGAAGGAGCCTGGGCAGCTCTCTGTAGCTGCTGCCTTTACTCCCAGCAGGTTTCTCCACCAAAATTCAAATTCTGGCCAAGACGATCTGGCCTGGGGCTCCGGGACTCACAGGGTGGGAGAGAGGCAGTATTCCAAAAATTGGGGATTATTTCTGAAATACCATCTGATGTAGCCCAGGCTGGCTTCAAACTCACTATACATAGTAGTTGAGAGGCTGGCCCTGAACCTCCAAAGTGCTGGAGTTACAGGTGTGCCACACCCAGGCTAAGAAAGTGAGTCTTTTCAGAGGAACGAGGACTGGAAGGACAGAAAGGACTTGGTGGGCAATGCTGAGGGACACACCGTGACCCAGACACAAAGACTTCCCCCCATGCATTCTATTACCACACCCACATTCAGTCACAACCCAATTCCCTGCTTAGAGAGGGCGCACTCAGTACCCAACTGCTAACCCTAAAGACAATGAGGAGGCTGCCATTTGTCAAAGTTGGGTGCTACTAGCTACGGCTTTTCAGTTTAATCATAATCCCACTTTGAAATTCTACACTCTCTGAACTGGCAAGATTAACCAAATTCAACCAAAATGATAGAAGCTCCCGGCTTTTGGCCTCTTGGGCTCCGTTCTCATGTCTGGCCCCCTTGGGAGTCTTGCCTGTGTGGCAGGACCTTCTTCTGGACAGGACGGTGCCAGAAGAACTCCAGGAATCTCTAGTCCTGCTCTGCGTTACGGAGCAGCCCGTTTTCCCTCTCCTACAGGGTTCCTACTGGCTGTGTCCATAACCTCTTTTCACAGGTTGCTCAGTATAAAGACCCTGAATGGCTGCCTTGGCTTTCAGTTGAGTTACCGTCTCTTTGAGGATGTGTATCTTCCTTGGGGACCTTGTGGGGAGCCAGAGAGCTGTTTCTCAGAAGGGTAATAGTTACCTGTTGACTAGAACACCATTCGGTTCCAAATTCTGGACTCTCCCACCGTATTTTTCTTGTTAGGCATAACCATGAGCTCTCTAGCACTGCCTGTCACAGGCTGCATGTGATTCCCCATGAGCCACAGGTAGACACCTCACATACGCACGTACGGTTGGACCTGGCAGCCTGCTGGCAGGACCAGTTATATTAGCTGGAGAGCTTTCACTTGCTTTAGGCCCAGCCCAGAGCTGGCAGCCTTCTAGATTGATCAGTCAAAAAATGGACTTTAATAGCAAGGAGTTTGACCCGTAGTACAAAGGGACTTAAAAAAAAACCAAAGACTGCTCTGACTCAACAGACCCATTTACCACCAGAACTTCCTCAAGGAGCAAGTATGTGCTGCTTGCATTTCCAAGTCCTTTATTACTAGTCTCTCTCTTGTTCTCACACACACAAACACACGCACACGTGTATATTATGTGCCATATTAAGGCATCCAGAGAAACTGCTGACCCTCTAGTCCTACAGACCACAACTGTAACACAGATCTCTTGGAGGAGGTTGGAAGGAAGTCTCACAGTATACTGGTTGTAAGAATAAGGGCTTCGCCGGGCGGTGGTGGCACACGCCTTTAATCCCAGCACTCGGGAGGCAGAGCCAGGCGGATCTCTGTGAGTTCGAGGCCAGCCTGGTCTACAGAGCGAGCTCCAAGACAGGCACCAAAACTACACAGAGAAACCCTGTCTCGAAAAAACAAACAAACAAACAAAACAAAACAAAAGAGTAAGGGCTTCCTTCAAAGAAGTATTTGGTTGCCTGACTTCCTCTTCGGGTGAAGTCTAGAATTCAGGTAGGATATCTTGACTTTTCTGTGGTAGCTTGAAACTGGCCTGTTGGTCCAACCAGAAGTCTTTAGTCACAATGACCACTAAGTAACACTCAGGGGCTGCCTGACCTTTCCCGTTCCTAAGACTCAGCTCCAAGGCTGGCTCCTACAACCAAGTCCATTAGTCACCCAGTCAGCTCTGCTTCTCCACTGTCGAGGTGAGGGGGCAGCCCTGCTGGCCAGTTCTCCAGGGGAAGCCAGCAGAGCCTCACCCACTTCTCATAGGCAGGGAGAATCCATCTTCTTTGTCCCACCTGAAGGCAGAGGCAGGTGGGGATGGATGCATGCTAGGGACCCAATAAAACATTTTTGTCTCCTGAAATCTTAGGACTCCTGCTTTTCTTGTGTTGGTCTTTGTGTTTGTTAAGAGCATGTGTGGGGGTCTTGCTGTGTTTCCCAGCTTGACCCCAACTACTGTGCTCAAACGGTTCTTGTATCCCAGCCTCCCAAGTCACTGGGACTACAGGCACACGTAACTACACCTGCTCTTGTGGTCTTTGATGTGACCTAGCATAAGACAACATTTGGTCCAGATTTATGCTATTCATAAATATCCTCAAAAATGGGAAAATCTGTCAGGGTCTGTGTGGTTCTATGCCGAATGAAGAGCCTCTGGTGACCGTGTGCATCAGTAAAGAAGACCTGAGCCCGAATTCCGCTGCTCAGCTTACTGAGCACCATTTCACAAGTTTCTGCCTAGTGTCCGAACAGTGTGTTTTCTCTATTCTGTGCAGTTTCTTCAGGGCACAGTCTCTTCTTTTCCTCATGGGATGCTGCAGAGCGTGGACTCTGTGTGTTGACGGACAGTAGTGTAGTGTCAGCAAAGGGAGGTCGTCTCCGGCCAGAGCACGAAGGAACTGCTCCTGTCCGCCTGTATTCAGTGTACTCTGAACACTGCTGGGCGAGGTGGTGATTTCCGCAACTGGGCGAGGCTGTGTGTCAACTGGTGGTGGATTTCCAGTTTTACAGAACTAACCTCTGGGCTTATTTGTACTAACCTCTGGGCTTATTTGTAAGCAAAATCAATGGCTACACGCTGCAAGGAGATTTCTACATAATCACAGAAGATCCCTCGTTTCACTCCTGTGGAGGAAACGAGAATTTGAACTATCACAAATGGCTTTAAAAGGTGACCAATGAGGGATGGTAAGGTGGCTTAGTGGATAGGAGCATGGCCTCCAGCCTGATGACCCAAGTTTGATCCAATTCCTGCAAGCTCTCTTCTGACTCCCTCCCACACATACTAAGTGCATTTGTACGTGCATGCATGTGTGTGTGTGTGTATGTGTGTGTGTGTGTGTGTGTGTGTGTGTATGTGTGTGTGGGGGGTACCCTTGGAGGCCAGAAGAAGGCCTCCCTTGGAGCTGGAGTTACAGGTTCTTGTGAGCTGCCTGACATGGGTACTGGGAACCGAGTTTGTCTACTCTGGAAGAGCAGCAGACACTCTGAATTGCTAAGACATCTTTCCAACCCCCAAGGTAATAAAAAATACTTTTAAAAAATAGGTGTGCAATGACTTTTCCATCCTAAAGTATGAACAGGGTCTCAGTGTGCTTCCCCCTGACTCACCTTCACAACAAACTCCAGAAGCAAGTCCCGACTCCCTGGGGAAGTGAGAAATCAAAAATCACCCAGTTCAGTTACCCTCCTGTCTAGTGAGAAGGTGTGTGGGGTTAAGCTCTGCCTGCCCTTAACTGGCTGCGACTTAGGTAGGAGCAGACTTATTCACAGGATGCCTGGGTAGCCCATGGGGCTAAGGAGACACTGCCTGGCAATTCTAGGAGAAGATGGTGACCAGGACATCTGATGACCTCAGCAACTCGCTGTCATCACATACTCCCTTTGGATGACTCAAAGCCAACAGCTGCCTTTTGTTTCTCTGAGTTTCCTCTCAAGACAGAAAATCTTGCCTTGGGTCTCATGTTTCCCTGAGGTTGGGACATCAGGACTACTGTGAGGTGGAGGAGGGCTGATTTCTGTCTCCTACCCCCACCCCCAAAGTGGGGTATGTAACTAGAAAAATGGCTAGTATGGAACACACAGTAAAGGTCCTAGCCCATCCTGCACCCCAGAGGCATGCACTAGACATCTGCAAGGTTGCCTTAGCCCAGGGTCATCACCTCAGAGAGACTTCAAACTAGGCTCAAGGGCTCTCTCTGATGAGTGGCCTTGTCTCAGTCAATCTCCCCAGGGCATAGTCTGGGTCCCAGTTTTGTAACTCAGCACCCCTGTGTTGGTCAGACTCGAGAAGGCTGCCTCATTCCGTTCAGTTTCCCAGGAATTGGAACTTGCACATTGTAAACTCACCTTAATATCTTTAAGTGAGAAATGAGAAATGCACACACAGTAGATTGCATGCTGCAGTTACCAGAAGGCTAACTCCCCACTTCTGGAGAGAGCAGCGAAAGGGGAGCCGTGTTATTGGAAGACTCGGTGTGCAGACAAGCCTTGCTTTAAATCCCGCTGTCCCAGCCATCCTGACTCCAGCTCTTTGTTAGCCTCTCTGAATTGAGCTGTAGGGACCCTCTGTACCACGTGGTACTTATATGTGCTGCAATTATAATAGTGTTCATGAAAGACACAAAATTCTCCCTCAAGGAATTTATAGTCCTGTAGGGGAGGCAAGAATCAAAGCCACACCATAATAATCCAATATCATGGTGCTGCCTATAACCTCAGAACACAGGAGGTAGAGGAAGGAAGATCAGAAGTTCAGAGTCATCCTTGGCTACATAGAAATTTGAGGCTAGCCTGAGCTACACGATTCTGTCTCAAAGGGGAAAAAAATACCAAAGAACATATATTGGCAAAATGAGTAGTCGAAGCTGGCATGTTGCAGCTTCACTTTGATTGACAGACTCTGGGGCAACTGAGCTTAGGTCAGGAGGGGGTTGGGAAAAGGAAGGGGGAAAGGCAAGAACAAATCAGATCCAAGAAACAACCAGTGTAAAGCTCCAAGCGTCGGCGCAGCCAAGGGGACAGTTTGGACATGTATGGTGTTAGATGATCTTACTGTTGGGTGTTTTTCTTCTTCCTGGAAGAACAGCAAGTGATCTTAACTGCCAGCCACCCCCCCCCCCCAAAGAACTTAGTGCATGTCAACCATCTGCGGTGGCCTCTTGATATTGTCAACAACCAAGGTCTCATGATGTAGTCCTGGCTGACCTGGGACTCCCTATGTAGCCCAGGTTGACCTCTAACTCAGTGATCCGCCTGCCTCTACCTCCCGAGCGCTGGGATGAAAGGCGTGTGTCACCATGTCTGGCTCACGGTGGCCTCTTGATATGGTCAAATGACACGGCAAATGAGGCCTAGGGGGTGGCTGCTGGTGTGACAGCGCATTGTTTGCCGTACACTGTAGCATGGTTCTTAGTGGTCATCGTCACACATTACGTACAGGACGTCCTTGCATGTGCTGTAGTTTTCTACCACAAACCATGCGGTGGGTTTGCTGACAGTGGCATTGCCACAGACACACAATGAGTCGTGTTGTCCTACAACAGCAATGACGTCCCTGGACGAGGAGAATTTTTCACTTCTATGGTAATGTTACATACTGCCGCGTATGTGGTCCCGCCGTCGACGGGCCTGTGTGGCACCTGACTATTTAGAAGGATGAGATGGAACGAAAGCTCATGCGGTGAGGACATGGTCATCAGGAGACTGTGGCATTGCGGTGTGAGGCCCAGAAAGAGGCAAAACCAAGGGTCAGACGCACATTGGCATCAACAATTGGCAACAATTGGCAACAATCCTAAGCGCGGCAGGCAGACCTTAGGACCCGCTGCAACAAGCAGATGGGACAAACACCGGGTGATGGTGGTTTTCAGCTCGAGTTATTTCTCCTCAGGAAAGAGTCTGTAGGAGGAAGGTCCGTATGTGGTCCACCCAGAGCTGGCAAAGCAGCCTAAGATGTCCTCGAGACTGGGTGTTCTTCAGCTTTCTGCCTGCCCTGTGGTCCCGAGTAAGTAAGAAGTGGTTTCACAAGCAGAGGAACTAAACTCGGTAACGAAGCTGTCTAGCCCTGCAGAGTAGTGACACGGTGGCACAAGCCTGGAACCCCAACACTCAGGAGGGTGACAGGAGAGCGTTGCGAGTTCAAGGCCAGCTTAAACCATAGAGTGAGGCTGCAGAGCAAAAGCCTATCTCGTATAACAAAAGCCGGGGCTGGGCAGATGGCTCGGTTCAGCTGGAAAGAGCATTTGTTGCGTAAGCGTGAGGATCTACATTTGAATCCCCAGCATCCATGTAAAAAGCAGCATGCCCATCTTGGTCGTAACCAACAACTCCCTAATTGGATTTAAGATGTGCTCAACAGGGCTGGAGAGATGGCTTAGAGGTTAAGAGCACTGGCTGTTCTTCCAGAGGTCCCAAGTTCAATTCCCAGCAACCACATGGTGGCTTACACCCATCTAAAATCAAGTCTGGTACCCTCTTCTGGCATGCAGGCATACATGCAGACAGAAACACTTTATACATGATAAATAAACAAATGTTAAAAAAAAAAAAAAAAGGTGCACTCAACAAGAGGGAAACCATGCCTGGTACTGGAAACCTAGCTAGTGAAGTCATGGCCATTGGAGGAGAATCTACAAGTATTTTACTAAACTCCCTAAAACAACCCATAAATATTTGCCTTTAGACCCTCAGATAAGTATCTTTACCCATCATCAAGGAGACTTCTCTTTGCAACAGACAGAGACCACTACAGAAAACCACAGCCAATCAAACTGCACAGCTGTGGCGTCCAGTCCCAGTGGATACATCTACAAACACTCCCGCAGCTAAGGCTCAGGGAACATTGTGGAAGAGGGGTGTAGCATGAATCTTAAATGGTCTTATTAATTGGGTTAATGCCGGAAGATCAGAGAAGCAGAACAAGCCACAGCCACCTCACCTTGCCAATCCCTCAGCTGATCCTGTTTCCTCAGACTGGAAGCTTCTGAGTCCTCATCCAGATGGATCTCAGCTGAACTGCTGCTCAAAAGCCTAAAAGCTTAACCAGGCAAAAGCTTCTAGTTTCTGGTCCTCACGCCTTATATACCTTTCTGTTTTCTGCCATCACTTCCTGGGATTAAAGGCGTGAGTCACCATGCCTGGCTGTTTCCAGTGTGACTTTAAACTCACAGAGATCTGAATGGATCTCTGCCTCCCAAGTGATAGGATTAAAGGTGTGAGTGCCACCATTTTCTGGCCACTGTATCTAGTGGCTGTTCTGTTCTTTGACCCCCAGATAAGTTTATTAGGGTGCACAATATTTTGGGGAACACAATACCACCACAGAGGGGGTGTGTAAGAGCCAGAGGATCAGGGAATTTGCTGTGAGATTGTGTCTCCTAGTGACATCAGAAGCTATACTTATAAAGTCTCACCCACATGACTGCCCAAGGGTGAGCTGAACAAGTGTGACACTAATGGATGCACCTAACTGGATGGGGGAAAAGCCCATGAGACCTCAACCCTACACAAAGAACTACAGGCAACTGAGGAAGGCTGAGATGGAGAGAGGTGGTCCTCCCTAGGGAAGAGCATACCGACTGGTTGTCTAGTGCCCAGTGGTCAGCCCTAAAAACATACATACAAGTAACACTATATGAACACACAGGTTATGTTTGGGAATATACATGTGTATGCATATACATATATGCATGCAATAACACAACGAGAAAAGAAGGTATGAATTTGAAGGAGAATGGGGAGGGGTGCATATATGGGAGAGTTTGGATCGGGTAAAGGGAAGGGAAGAATGTTGTAATTAAATTATAATTTCAAAAAAAAAGTTGGGTGTGGTCAAAAGCACCACCTGTAACCCCAGTGCTGGGGGGCGGGGAGACAAAGACAGGAACCAATCACTGGAGTTCATTGGTTTCCAGCCTAATTTCAGGTTCAGTGAGAAACCCTGTCTCAAAGGGGAGTGATGGAGCAGGACACCCACATCATCCTCTGGCCTCTGCACACACAGGCCCACGTGCACACATATGTGTGCAATTCCCCCTCCCCGAGAAGCCCAAACACCCCTCCCCCATACATATAAAATTAAGAGAGCTCTCTTGTGGAGATTGCTGGGTCACCTGACTTTTGTGGCTCTGTGGTTGCCACTGTCTCTGGGCAGGAGGTGCCCCTTACTGGTACTAGAGATCCCGGAACCAACAGAATTTAGAGATAGCATTTCTAAAGGGCGGACAGAGTAGTAGCTACCATACACACAGCCTCAGGGGATGTACCACACGTGAGGAAGGCCCCTTACCCTGTAGTTGAGGCCCTAGGTGGATGGTAGAGTTATAATAGGAGATGATTTTTGAGATGGCTTTTTGAGCTGAGATAATGATCTCATCCACTCCTCCCCTCTGCCTTTTAATAATTAAGTAGTGAGCTGGGCAGTGGTGGCACACGCCTTTAATCCCATCACTCAGGAGGCAGAGGCAGGAGGATATCGGAATTCAAGTCCAGCCTGGTCTACAAAGTGAATTCTAGGACAAGTCAGGGCTTCAGAGAAACCCTGTGTCAACCCCCCCCCAAAAAAAACTCAATAAACAACAACAATAATAATGTAGTACATCCAGGACTGTGATGTGATATGTCCCTATTAATTCAAGCAGCTGACAGTTCTGGCCAAATCAAATGCCCTGGTTGCATACCAAACCTCTTCGGTTCCACCATTTCTGATAAAGATTCCGATTGGAACAGACCGACTCAGGTCCTCTCTGGGGTGCCTGAGGCAGGCAGGATATCTGTGGGGAACAGACTGCCAGGTCTTGGCCTATGTTAGGGGAGCCCTGCTTCCTGCTCCTGGGGAGCCAGAAGTGCCAAAGAAGCAATCGGTTCCCACTTATCTGAGCTGCTGCTGCACAACCCCAGACTCCCTTGCTGTGGAACCCATCCTCCAGGGGCTATGGCTCTTCTCTGAAGCATTACATGGAACCAACTGGAAGCAAGGTTGCCTGGGAGGCGACATCAGGGCCTCCTCTACTGCTGGCCCATGGCTGAAAGAGGGTCGGGCAGGGTGTAGGATGTGCTCTTCATTTCCCCTGTGCAGCCCAGCAGAAGCCAGGCTCCAGCTGAGAGGCCACGTTTTGGCTTCTTACCCTCACCAGATTCTGCGCCCCTCCCCACCTCATCCAAGAGCACAGCCCAGTGCATCACTCACGAGATTTCCTCGTCTCAGGCCGAGCACACCTCAGAGCTGGCAGACATTGTGCTGCACTGGTTCTCTCAGGAACACAAGTGTCAGAGGGGCCATCCAGGCAGACCGTGTTCTTGGAGTAGTTGGGCTCTTGCTCAGGGTGTTGGGCTAGCTGCCCGGTACAGTCATCCCTTACAGAATTCACACTGGGGCTCACTTGGAAAGACATTCAGGGACACAATGTCCTTCACAGTACAGATCATGAGCAGAGACTGTATGTGATTCACAATGAAGGGATCCAAGTTTGGGCCCAGAATCCATCCTGCCCGCCAAATGGAAACATGGGTTAGGTACTGTCTTAGTTACAGTTTCTATTGCTGTGAAGAGACACTGTAATCATGGCAACTCTTATAAAGGAAAACATTTAATGGGGGTGGCTTACAGTTCAGAGGTTCAGTCCATTATCACCATGGTGGGACAAGACAGGATGCAGGCAGACATGGTGCTGGAGAAGTAACTGAGAGTCCTACATCCTGCAGGCAACAGGAGGTAGACTGTCTCACTGGGCATGGCTTGAGCATGTATGAGACCTCAAAGCCCACCCCCACAGTGACACACTTCCTCAAACAAGGCCACACCCACTCCAACAAACCTACACCTCCTAATAGTGCCATTCGCTTGGGAAGCCATTTTCTTTGAAACCACCACAGATACCTCAAGAGCAAGCTCAGATTCCCCAAATGCCAGCATAGCATACAGCTGCCTGCTCAGCTCACCTCAGGTTATTTCTCTCCTGAACAGTCACTCCCTTATGGTGCTGGCTCCCTGTCACGCCTCTGTGGAGGACAGTCGGAAAGATGGTAGGCGGCACCTCCTTCACTGCGTCTCTGTGACTGAGGACGCACTGAGTCAGTGCTCAGCTTGCAATCCATGAAGCTCTCAAGTAAGCAGACAGTTGTCACCGTCTCCCGGAACTCTACGATGTGTCTCTGGACCCCTCGTGCATTGCTTCTCTCCTCCTCCATGCCAGGGGTCCCCCTGTCTTTCCAGTCCCTTCAGGGAAGGGACTAGCAACAAATCTCTGTCCCTGACCCTGAGCACTGACTTCCCAGCTCTCATCGGTCTGGGAGGAAGCAGTCGGCTCTCTCTGGGGAGTGGAAGACTGGTGGGAACCAACAGGAAACGACACAGGAGCCTGCTGACCCACCAGCTGGCCAGGGCTTAGCCTGGAAGTGGCCAGCTTCACCTACACACTCCTCCTAGTCTTGGAACTGAAGGGATGGGGTAATGAAACTTGCTTCTGTAGGCATGACAAAGTGGAAGGGGTGGTTCCAAATGAGTCATGTGATGTAGGGATGTAGCTCAGATGCTAGAGTGCTTGCCTAGCGCGTATGAGGCCGTTTCACCCCCCCAACCACCCCCCCACCCCCTCACACTGCCTAAGTCAGGCATGGTGGCTGCCCAAGCTTCTAATCCCAGCATTAGGTCATTGAAGTCAGAAGGATGAAAAGTTCAATTCCAGGCCATTATGGGATACATGAAACTGTATCTCAATTTTTTTTTTAATAAAATTTTTTTTAAAGCACACTAACTAGGTTTGTAGCACGTTAGTCAACTTCTCTCACAGGGAGCAAGGTGATGGACTACACAAGGAGCTATTTTTGCCTGTGTAACTAATAAATTCATCCATAAGTGCAGCCACGTAAGTAAGCTAACAAGGCAATAGAAACCAAAATTAATGCCCCCCCCCTCACCTCCCTTCACCCTTGTCAGTGACAGAAGGAACATGGGTCACTCAGAAGGAAGATGGAGCCTTGCTGTAAATCCCACAGAAGCCAGAATGGCTGGAGAGAAGGTGGGTCTTGGTTTGCAGAATATCTTACCTTGCTCGGACTGAAACACTTTAGTCCCTCCCTGTGTGGAGCGTGTGAGGGCGAGCCAAGCCAGACAGAAAGAACAGCACGATCAAGAAGTAGCCATTCCAAAGCTCCAGCCAATTAGATATTTGCCAACAGTGATCGCTCGACTGAGTCAGTTCTCCCCGGCTGACGGCATTGACCCCTGCTGGGTGCAGGGCCAGGTGTCCTTCCCCTAACCAGTCCTGCACCCTGACTGAGGTCTGTGGGTGGCAGACCCATCCTCTCACTCGGTGTTGGACAGTGACCATGAACGTCTGACTGCCAGGTGAGAAGAAGGGCTCCTTGCTAGCTCTTTGACTAAGAAGTTTCCTGAAATAGGAAGTAGCTCCATAGAGAGCTAAATCAACTAGGGGGCTGTCTTCAAGGAGCAGCATGGGGCTGGGGGTGTTGATGTACCAACAGTTTCTTCTCGGCCATTGGGATCACAGACGTACGTATTCATACGGTCTTCTCTGAACTGTCCCAGGACCGGCACCCTGCTTACCCATGCTTGTGCCTCCCTCAGCTGGCCTGATGGGGTAAGTGGGACCTCAGAGAACCATTCCCTCAGGAAACAGGCCGCAGCATAGGGGACCAGTGAGGCAGCGAGGTGGAGAGGCAGAAGCCGGACACCCACCCATCCCCTGCTCTCTGTACCGCCCTGGTGTCTGAACCCTAGTCCTTCAGTCTCCTGACCTCCCAGCCTCTGTACCTCAGAGAGGTTTGACTTCCTGGGTGTGATCCCTGCTGGCCACTCTAATGCTGGGGGGAGCAGCCTGGGAGGTCATGGGGCATCCTGGGATGTAGGAAGGGAGCAGTGTGCCCGGGAGCAAGGTCAGCTGCCAGCCTGCCAGTGCCAGGCTCCCCGCCAAGCACTTGGTTTAATCCTCAGCGTTAGTTCCCACCCTCAGGAGTTCACAGATGAGGGACTATGTTAATTTGAGAGCCCAAGGTGAATCTAGATCTCTGGGCTCCAAGCTCAAGGTTCATCTTGTGACGCGCACCAGGTTAAATCCTTGTTTAGAGACTAGGGCCCCGAGGCTTCTGGGTAAGGCAGATCTGAAAGAGCCTGCTCACTGCTGGATCAGTGCACCTCTGGCCTGCTTCCAGACACCAAGAAGAAGAAAAGGCAGAGGAAAGGGGTGGGGGCATGAAAGGAGCCACTGAAAAGGACAGAGGCATCGAAATGGATAAGATCCTTTTCCTTCATTGAGGCTGAGGGTCCCTCACTTCAGTATCAGCTCTGGCCCCATCCCAGTCTTGCTCAAGGTAAACATTTATTTTGTGACCAAAGGGGTCCAGCGCCCAAACAGTGGGTATTGGGTCTCTGTCAGATAAGCAAGCTTTGAAGACCCTGGGGTAGTAAGATTTCCTATTGAAAAATGAATATGAAATAGTATACAGTTAGGGGAAATAAGGAAAATTCCTGCTCTCTATATATTTCTGCACATGCAGTCATCAGTGACTAGGATGACTGAAGGCCAAGTGTGGAGGTGCACACCTGTAATCCCAGTACTTGTGATGTGGAGGCAGGAGGATTGGACATTTTTTTTTTTTGTTTTGTTTTTGGTTTTTCAAGATAGGGTTTCTCTGTGTAGTTTTGCGCCTTTCCTGGAGCTCACTTGGTAGCCCAGGCTGGCCTCGAACTCACAGAGATCCGCCTGCCTCTGCCTCCCGAGTGCTGGGACTAAAGGCGTGCGCCACCAATGCCCGGCAGGATTGGACATTTAAGGCCATCCTCAGCTACACATCAGGTTCAAAGCCAGCCTGGGTGAGATGAGACCCTATTCTTCCAACTGCAAACAGAAAAAGAAATTTTCCAAGAGCAGGGGGTATCCCTGTCTCCTATCTCTTCTTTTCCAGATTTCCAAGATAGCCAGTGTGCGCCTGTGTGTGAGGAGGAGTATCGTTCGTGTCTGTCATAAAGGATCATTAATTATTAAAGAGATGTTGCTAATCCTGTCCTGTAGCTTTAATGTTTAGTTTGAGGGCTGAAGACGAAAATGTTGTCCCTCAACTCTGCACATGCTGTGCTGCCTGGATGCTTAGGAAGGAAGGGGGAAGGGAGGGAGGGAGGAAGGAAGGAAGGAAGGAAGGAAGGAAGGAAGGAAGGAAGGAAGGAAGGAAGGAAGGAAGGAAAGAAAGGAGGGAGGAAGGAAAGGAGGAAGGAAATGGTGTGATTTCAGTTTGCTTTTGTGACTGTACGATGCTTGGACTTGAGTCACCCCCCCCAGCCCCCTGCCCCATTTGTGACAGTGAGGCTGCTTTCTGTGTCTTCCAGTTTCAGAAGATGAGTGCTGATCCCTTGAGGAGAGGAGGCTGAGACACAGTGTGAAAACAAATCACCAGTGTGGCTGACAGAAAGAGGAGCAGGGAAGGCGGGGACAACCAAGGTGGCTTCCTAGAGGAGGCGGCCAGAAGCAAGGCCCAGAAGAGGTCGGTGTGGGAAAGGGCAGGAGCCAGAGGGCCTGGCCTTGAGTGGGCCTGGATCCCCCACCTCCTTTTCCCAAAACCGAGCTGGCATCCCCACCTCAGCTGTGGCCCTGAGGTCTGAGGAAGCCCAACCTACTCCAGCTCTGGACTCTGCCCAGGAATTTCCACAGAAGTGAACAGGCCAAAGCCCAAGCAGGTTGGACCCAGCCCTCCCCACAGCAACCTGTCCTTCCTGACACTGCCTGCTCACTACAAATCCGTGAGTAGCACAGGGTCCTCTGCCCCTCTCTGCAGCTGCGGGCCTGTGTGTGCCCAGCAGCAGGCAGTCCCAGGCCCTCGAGGCGCGCTCCACAAGCTTCGCTCCTTGCGTGAGTGAAGAGATCCACTTAGGCAGCTGCTGTGTGAACAGAGCAGGATACCCATAAGGCTTAGAAAAGAGAGGGAAGTGCAGTAAGGAAAAGGGGACTTGGGGGCTCTATTTTCAGACGAGCTGAAACCTGAAAGCAGCTTCACCGGAAAGGAAGCTTTGAATGGAAAAGTCCAGTGGGAGGGCTGGCTTCAGCTGTGTTTGGATCCAGGGGCTGGAACCCTATGTTCAAGACGGATGGAGCTAGCACTTCATTCACTGGCAGTGATTTTCACCTGTTGTAGGAAGCGATGGACAGTGGCCTTTTCTGAACAGTGGCCATACCAAGTGCAGACATCACTCCTGCTTTTCCTTCCTAGTGACAAAGGGACAGCCCACTGTTTCTCCAGGAATACCCGGAGCTTGCAAGGACTTGCCTCTCAGAGAATCTGAAGTGAGGGCAGGAAGGGCGCTCGCTCACTCTCTCTCTCTCTCTCTCTCTCTCTCTCTCTCTCTCTCTCTCTGGATCCCCTTGTTTTCTCACCTAGCCTTCCCTTCAGCTTGGACCCTTCCTGACTTTTTGTTTGTTTATTTGTTTTTCAAGACAGGGTTTCTCTGTGCACCCCTAGCTTTCCTGGATCTCGCTCTGTAGACCAGGCTGGCCTTGAACGCACAGAGATCCGCCTGCCTCTGCCTCCCAATTGCTGGGATTAAAGGCGTGCGCCACCACCGCTCAGCCCTTCCTGACTTCTTTGTCTTTCAGCAGAAAAGCCTGGCACATGGCAGACGACACACGGAGGCAAAGAGAGTCCGTCTCTCTCACACCTGTGGCCCACGGCCTGGAGAACATGGGGGCTGAGTTCTTGGAAAGCATGGTCTGTCCGCTTCCCCCTCCCCCAGCACCTCCTCGGCTTGACCATAGCTCACGGGTGGGAGGGGCCTTGGTCTGCCTGCTTCCCTTACTTACTCTGTCCTGCTCACCTCTGCGCGCAGAGTGCCTCTCCCCTCAGCACAAAGCATATCCTTTATTTCACCCCTTAAACGGGTCCTGAGTACCCACTGTGTGCTGCCTTGCCTGTCCTCACCTGAAAGGTCAGCAAAGGTTCCAGAAGGGAAGAACATTTGATCCACAAGAAGAGGAGAGAGGCAGATGATGGGGTGGGATGTCTGAGGAAGCCTCAGCTTTCAAAGAACTTGCAATCTTGTCTTGGCTCCCCAAAGGCCAAGCTGAGGACCACATCTCCAACTGTGAAGCCTAATCTGATACCCTCCGTTCCCCCCCTTTCCTAACCAGGCTGTCTCTCCTTTACTAATAACACATGGACAGTGAGGCAGGAGGTGCCCTGGAGTCATATAGGGGGGTGGACCTGCTGGGACCTTCCTTAGGTATTTCCGTCTGGTCTCCAGGAAGCCACCGTGTGTCTGTACATAGTAGGTGCCTAATGCATGCTTTGCAGAATTTAATTAAGTAGCCCCCTATTTCCCATTCAGGAACCCAGTCTCTATCTCCACTCATGAGGTACCTGTGTGTGCACAGTGGCTTTCCTATCTCCATGCCCTTCAGCCACAGCTTTCTCCTGGTGGGAAGACTGGCCCTGACTGCTCCCTGCTGGTTTTAGGAGGAAGGCCAGCTCCCGTGTGGTAACTCAAGCGAGTCGTTGGAGGGCAGAGGCAGCTGGAACAAAGCAGAGACAAAGCCCAGATGGTAGGTGATCTTTGTGAGGGACTCGGGTCACAGGAAAAGAGGATGAAAGTCTGTCCAAAGGAAGGCCAGGGAAGGGAGTTCTGCAGGCCTCTGCCTCAGGGGCGAGCCAGGCCCAGGCGTCCACCTGTCTGCTTGTAAGCAGCCAGAATGTCATCCCAGTAGGAAGAGCCCAATGTGTACATGGGGCTTCTCAGGCCCGGAACTGGCCAGACCTCCCTGCCACCTCCCTCCTTTGCCATTTAGTTGCTGAGCCACCTTGGGGACTCCAAGACTAGGTTTGTAACACTCCTGGCCTGGGCCAGACTTCCCACTTTACACAGAGAGGAAGGGACCAACCCACAGGGTCTAGTGTGAGCCTAGAGGGTCCTGGCTGGCCAAATCGAGCTCTGAGCAGAGCGGGAAGGACAGACACTCCAAGGACAGGGTGTGGCAGTTGGGGGATCCTCTAGCTTCTTGGGGGGACTAGAGAAGATGCCTTGTTCCCCCAGGTGGGGAACTCTTGCAACAGCAGCGGAGGGTTGAATGTTATGAGCAAAGAGGCGCTTGGCCAACAGGGCCCTAGGGGAGATTTGGGTAGCAGCCCTTCCTCCAGGGCAGACAAGTGACCAGCTGGCCAGAGGACTAGTGTCTGTTCTGGACACCCGCGTCAGTGCGGCGGCCCACTGCATACTTTTACGTGTCTTGTCTCTTGAATAGGCACCGAGGACTCAGACAATAGATGCTCCTGTCCCAGGGGAACCGATATAGAGCTGGGAACCTCTCCATCTTGCTAACTGGGCAGGTGGAAGCAGGGAGGAGGTTGGACAGCCATGGTCGTACTTTTCTGAATGCACATAAGCCTCTAGCTGTGGGTTAGTTCCCTCTGTCACCCAAGAGCAGGGGTGGCCTTGCAGAGTGGCCTGGCAAATCTCAGCATGTGCAGAACCATGGCTTGTGTCTTTTGACTATGGCTGCTTCTCAGCCTTGTCAGGTAGCAAGGCCAGCCTGGGCTTATCCCATTACCGCACTGGGAACATACCTGAGTAGCTTCAACCTGCGGGTTTTGGGGGCTCTCCAGTGGGGTGGAAGTTGGGGGCCACTTATGAACGCTAGCGGTCCTCTCCTCAGGAGGAGCCTGCAGCTGACTGTGCGGATGAGAAGCTTCTACAGGAAGCACAAGCAGCTGTCTGAATGGGTCCTCACAGGCCTGCTCTGCACAGGTAAGTGGGGACCCACCCTGCCCCATTCTGGAGACAGCCACTGCCCCTCTAGTCTCTGCATCACAAAGCAGGCTCATTCACTCACCCCATCAGCCAATAAGGCTCATTCACTCACCCCCAATAAGGTTTTCTGAAGCACCAACTCGGCCAGCTCAAGAGAGGAGCTCAGGTCTCCATCAAACCTAACCGGATCCCATTCCCAATGAGCAACAGAGATGCCCAAACATGCTTACACAGTGCAATAAGCCACCTGGGAGGATGGTAACCTTCAGAGCTATGGTCTTGGACCAGCTAGGTACAGGGAAGGGCAATGAGAGTTGAGACCCTCCCATACCCCACCCCTCTAAGCACAAAGGTCAGGGAACAAAGGTGAAAACCAGCAGGGTGTGGGCTTTGATAGTCTAGTGTGACTGAAGGGTAAAGTTTCTGAAGGGTGCCTAGCCCGAGTCTCCTGAGGCTGGAGGAGTCTGAAGGGCCTGGTAATCAGGAGCGAGTGAAGCAGTTGATCTAGTCAGGAACTTGGATTTGACCCTGAAGTCCAGAGATAGGCACGGAAGGATTTACACTGAGAATTGTCCAGATTGACATCATACTGCGAGACCAAAAATGGTTACAGGAGAGACAGGATGATCTGAGAATCAAGGGAGTGATTGGTGCTTGACGAACCTGGGAAGTGACGGTGTGTGCAGGATGGAGGAGGTCTCAGGTTAAGGCTCCTCAGCTTCCTGCTTGGAGGATGGGGGGTTCGGTAGAAATGGGACAGGATGGTTCCTTCCACAGAGCACAGGTGGAGGAGGTGGTCTCCACAGGGAGGGAGAAATCAAAACCATTTTCTAGGGGTAGAATTTCTAAGCCATGGGCAGATGCAGTCGTTTCCAAAGGGGCTTCGCAGAGCGATTTGAGAAATGAGTTGGGGACGGAAAGTCTGGGACCAGCTACATATAAGAGCTTGCAGAAGCCGAGGGCTTCAAAGAGGGAAGGACCAACAGTACGTCCACTCTTGGAAAGCAGAAGCAGGCAGATCTCTGTGAGTTCGAGGCCAGCCTGGGCTACACAGTGAGTTCTGAGTCAGTCAGAGCTTCATAGTGAGACCCTGCAATAAAAAATGGGGATGGATGAGGGGTCCGGCAGGGAAGACGGTGAGTGCACATGACTAACTCTTTGGAGAAATATTTTTGTTTGTTTTTGAGACAGAATCTCACTTTGTAGCTTCGACTGGCCTAAAGTTCACTGTATAGTGCAGGCTAGCCTTGAACTCATGGCAATCCTCCTGCCTTAGACTCCTGATTGTTGAAATTATAGGCTTGAGACACCATTCCCTGCTGAGAGC
This sequence comes from Peromyscus melanophrys, assembly GCA_902168415.1. Classification (NCBI taxonomy): domain Eukaryota; kingdom Metazoa; phylum Chordata; class Mammalia; order Rodentia; family Cricetidae; genus Peromyscus; species Peromyscus melanophrys. The sequence goes on along the minus strand of CABHPR010148287.1, from coordinate 17,741 downwards.
AAGAAGGAAGTGCTAGGGGTCAGGGTGTGACCAAAGGATGAAGACAGCTGTGTCTTCTTCTTCTTCTTCTTCTTCTTCTTCTTCTTCTTCTTCTTCTTC
>CABHPR010148286.1:31120-41861 GCA_902168415.1 Peromyscus melanophrys | reverse complement strand
CCAGCACTGTACCCTTAGTTTCCTGATACATTAGCTATATCACAAGCTCCCCATTCTCCTCTGATTGTATTTTTCAAAAATCCAAAATCTCTTATCAATAGGCTCATGTAAAAACTTAAGTTACACATTTTCTTATTCCAAGAGGGGAAAGCTGGGGCATAAAAAGAGTCAGGTCAAAGTAAAACCAAGATCTAGCAGCACAAATAGTACCAAGTCCAGCATCTTGGTCTCACTCATGATCTTCTGGGCTCCCAAAGCTTTAGCATACTCAGATCTCCAACTCTGCCATCTGCAGCATGCACAGCTTGTCTCATAGGACCAGGCTGCCTTCACTCCATACCTGCTGCTGTCTTTATCAGTGTCTTATAGCCCTGGCATAGCCAGTATCCTGAGGTTTCCATGGCAACTGAGGTTGCAACTTTACCAGTGGGATCCTCATCTCTCTTCAAGGGTTCTACCTCTGCTATATGATGTCAAGCCTCAGCTTTTCCCCATGATCCCTTCAATCCTGGGTTCTCTGCTGCAACTGAGGTTACATGTTTACCAATGGTATCCTAGCTCCTCTTCATGGACTCCAACTATGCCACACAGTACCCGAGCTCAGCCTTCCTCATTGTCCCTGCCAACCCTGTGTCTCTTATGCTGTCAAAAGTAGTACCAGGTAGGTGACTCTTACTGCCAAGTTCAACTATCATCTTGAGATTCAACTTTCCTGTACCTGAACCAGAGCTTCTGTGTGCAGAGTCTGAGGAACGACTTGCCAGAAGATATTTTACCCCAGTGATGCAGGTCTCTTGTGAACCATAGCATATTTTTTAGCCTTAGATGACCTGGATTCTTTTTTTTGTTTTGTTTTGTTTTTTGAGACAGGGGTTCTTTGTGTAGTTTTGGTGCCTGTCCTGGAGCTCGCTCTGTAGACCAGGCTAGCCTCAAACTCACAGAGATCCACCTGGCTCTGCCTTCCAAGAGCTGGGATTAAAGGCATGCGCCACCACTGCCCAGCGATGACCAGGATTCTTAAACCAACACACCACATTAAAAGCCTCAATACCATATTCATGTACTACTGAAACTTAACCAGGCCTTCACAGTCTGTGCTATTCTCAGTATTGTCTTCCAAGATTCAACAATACTAGTTTATTAAGCTTTGTGTATTCACTGGCTTTCCCAGCCCAAAGTTCCAAATGCTCCCACAATCCTCCCACAAAAAGACATGGTCATATCATTATACTCTACTTCTCCTGGTACCAATTCTGTTCTAGCTGGTTTCTGTTCCTGGGATAAGCTCTATAACCCAAATCAACTTAGGAGAAGAAGTAATTATTTCAGTTTACACTTCCAGATCACAGATCATCATTGAAGGAACTCAAAGCAAGAAGTCAAGCAATACAATGCTGTTTTCTAGCACGTCTTCTGGCTCATGCTCAGCTTGCTTTCTTACACAGTTCAGGGCTACCTGCCTAGGCATAGTTTTGTCCAGAGGGCTGGGCCCTCCCATATCAATCATCAGTCAAGACAGTCTCTCATAGACCTGGCCACACAGACCAATCTGATATGGGCAACTTCTCAATTGAAGTTTTCTTTTTCAGGTGACTCCAGGTTGTATCAAGGTAACAATAACACTTCCTAAACATTGAAAGAATCTAGTCAAATAAGATGAGCAAACATTGTCTGTTAAGGTTTCCTCTGAGAGACACCCCCCCTCCCCAGCCGAATGTCTCTGCAGGACTCAGCTCAGCACTGTCCTACAGTAAGACGCTTTTATCACTGTTGAAATCAGCATATTCTAAATACACAGAACCACAGAATATATCCCCCTACCCCAATCCTATAAAAGTTCTTCCAAAATAAAGACCCACAGAAGATACGTATGTGAAATATTGGCTCACACTGACCCTTGAATGCCCTTTAATAGTAAGAGGTTTGACACATCCTTTAAGGTATCCTTTTCTTTTGTTTTTCCTTTATTAAGAAATTTTCTACTCACTCCACATACCATCCACAGATCCCCCCTCCTCCCTCCTCCCACCCCCCAGCCCTTTTTCCCAAGCCACCCTGGATCCCCACATCCCCCAAATTGAGGTCTCCCATGGGGAGTCAGCAGAGCCCAGCACATTGAGCCTAGGCAGGTCCAAGCTCCTTCCCACTGCACCAAGGCTGCAAGGTATTACACCACAGGCACTGGATTCCCAGAAGCCTGCCCATAGACCAGGGACAGATCCCGATCCCCCTGCCTGGGTGCCCCCCAAAAAGTTTGAGCCAAACAACCGTCTTCTGTATACAGAGGGCCTAGTCCAGTCCCATGGGGGCTCCACAGCCACCAGTCCACAGTTCATGGGCTTCCACTAGTGTGGCCGGGCATCTCTGCATGTCCCCCCATCATGATCTCGACGTCCTTTGCGTGCAGAATCCCTCCTCTCTCTCATCAATTGGATTCCTGGAGCTCAGCCTGGTGCCTGGCTGTGGATCTCTGCATCTGCCTCCATCAGTCATTGGACAAAGGCTCTATGATGACAGCTAGGTTATTTGCTAGACCGGTCACCAGAGTAGACCAGTCTAGGCACCCTGTGGACCACTGAAAAAATTACAGAAAGCCTACAATCTCATGGAAACTGAATAATGCCCAATTGAATCACCAGTGGGTTAAGGAAGAAATAAAGAAAGAAATTAAAGATTTCCTAAGGTATCTTTTTCACTTCTAAATCAAACTTTTCCTTAGAGTTTCTACAATAACAATGATCATTAACAGCTGAGGACTTGGAAAATCATAAAGTCTGTGTTGTACAATAAACAGAAATACTGTACCCCAAATAGCTTTCAACACTTCCAGCTTCAGAGTGAGTTATAATATGATAGCAACAATTGTGCCTAAGAGGATGTTCCTACTGTACGCACACCTTCAAGGATTATTCAAGATTACCAGTCAACCCACCACTGAGGCTTAGTCAAATTGAAAAGGACTCCCACTTGGGAGAGCAGACCCTGTACCTCACCTGGGCAGCACCATAGAGACAGTGCTGTTGGCCAAGGTGTGGGTGAGCCAGCCCCAAAATGGTCAGCCTGGGAGAGCTGTTCCCATTACTCATTTGCATTGTGGTAGCACAGGGGTCGAGGAGAGATGCTCTCCCTACCCCCCCCCCCCACATCAACACCACACATCTGAGGCAGATGGGAGAGCTGGCACTGAGGTCAGAAGGGTGGAAGAGTTACCCTTGCCCCTCATCAGCTGCAGCACTCGGCAGAGCAGGCCCTACACCTTGCCAGGGCAGCACATTAGAGCCAACCCCATTGACAGAGATATGGGTGAGCCAGCCTGACATTGTGAGAATGAAAAAGCTGTCCCCATTATTCACCCATCATGTGGTGGCATGGGTGGAAGAGAGATGCCCTCCCCTCCCATCAATGCCTGAAGCAGATGAGGGAGCTGGCCCAGAGGTTATAAGAGCAGGAAAACTAGCCCTACCTCTTTCCTGCTGCAGCACTTGGAAGAATGGCCCCTATGCCACACTTGAGCAACACAGTAGAGCTGGCCCTGAAGGTGTAGGTGTGGGAGATCTGACCCTGAGGACCTGAAAGCAGAAGAACTGGCCCCGCCCCTTGCTCATCACTGCAAGGGGTATACATACTGCAGGGTAATGCAGGAGAGCTTACCCTCATGGTAAGGACAAAGGAGATCTGGTGGGCTAACCAACCCTGCAACTACCCCAGCCCTGAATCAGGGTTATAGGTTAGCAACCCAAAATCTACCCCATCTGTGATCTGATGGAGCATGTGAAGGGACTGGTTCTGCAGACCCAAAGCTGCAGGATCTCCACAACATAGGACAACAACAGGATAACCAAGAGGAGATCCAGTGAGGGCCCAGCATCGACAGTGTAGCAGAAACCAGAGGCTTGAACCAGACTAATGACTCTTTGCAATGAACACTTGCAGGTAAAGATATATGGACAAAAGAGTTTACTGCATGACTCACTGTGTCACACTACAGCTTCCTTGACAAGATTTGTCCCCCCTTTTTCTTTTCTTTTTTCCTTTTTCTCTTAAATTTCACTGGGGGGGTTGGGGTTCTGTAAGGGCAGAGGTTGCATACACAGGGACAGGAAATGAATGAGATCCAGATGCATGATGTGAAAGACACAAAGTATAAATAAAAAGAAATTTAAAAGCAGACATTCAAACAAACAAAAAAAGAAATGGACTCCCAACTCTTTTGGAATTGTAAAATAAAAATAAAAGGTTCCTAAGGTTATCTACATTTGATTTAAAAAAAAAAACGACAATAAGAACACTTGAATAAAGAGGAAGGAAATGATTTTTTTTTTTTAATGCCGGAGGGAATATGTGAGTTGCATTTTTCAAACAAACTTCATTTTCTTCTCCTTTAATTTTGAATTGAAGATAGATGTTCCCTGGCAAAGGCCATAAACTTTATTCCTTACAAGTTTGAAAGCCTCCAACCACAGATGTACTGGGCAGGAATTGCTTCTGTATCTTAGGGTCACAGCTCAGTTGCCAATGATGGCATTCTTACTCCTCTTCCGTACTCTGATCCTGTACGTGCTCTGACACATCTTTCACTCAGTGTCCTTTTAAATATTTTTGGTCCAGATGGGACTTGGGAGTCTCTCAATTTTCAATCTTCTCACCATCAAAAAGGAAAGTGATGCTTTCGGTGGTACCCATCCCCCAGCAGTCTCATTGGGAAGGGAGAAATCCTGAGCTGACTGATGTTCAGGTTCCTGATTTGCCAGGATCCCTAGAATGCTCAAGTTATAGAGACCTTTCCTTGACTGTTTTCTATGTAAGGCACACTCCACTAGCTGCCTTGCAGAATCCAGAACTACCCCATGCATTTGAGCAATGACTTCACAAATACGTACTAAGTGCTGGCTGGCAGCACATCTGACATTTTGTTGATGATTTATAGCAGTGACATATAGACTCTCCCATAATAAGAAGCTGCAGTGATGTTAGTCTCCAACTAGGTGGTCTTAATTCTTAATTACATAAAAGTAATTTTCTTGTTTGACTAGAAGAGATATTAAGAATTTAAGCTACAGTCTGTTAAATGAATGATGTTCTCCATCCATGATGTCACACCATCATTTAAAATGTATTTGTTGTCTAAATCCATAGACTAGGTGGCCCTCCATGTTCATGGTTTTTGTATCCATGAACCTGAACATTGTGTCTATGTTGGATATGGACAGACACATTTCCCCTGCCATTCCTTTCTAAACAGCACAATGTGATGGCTGTTTACAAATATCTCTTTGCACTGGGTACTGTATGTATCTATGGAAGGTATAAAGGGCATATGAGAGTGTACACAGTTATTTTGGGTACTACATCATGCTGTGTGGCTCAAGCACCCACGGACTATGGTATCTCGGGCGGGTGGAGGAACCAATTCAGCCAAAGGCTGCTGTGGCATGGAGGGGAAAGTCTACTTGATGTGTCTGGGTTACTGAAGACCCCCATGTGCAGTATACTAAGGAGATAGGATACTCTGACATCTGCATGGACATAAAGCAGTGTCAATACCCGCCACATCCAGAAACATACACAGGCAAAACTCAGTTTCCAACCTGAACGCTAAGTAGGAATTTTATCTCTCCTAAGTGAGATGGCCACTGTATTAGGAATGGGCTGAGAGTGTGCAGCTTACAACATGGGGTCATGAGGAAAGTGCATGGAAGAAAATACTCTTCTTCCTATGTGTACACATGTATATGTGTGTACATGTGTATGTGTGTGCATGCATGCATATGTGCATGTGTGTGCTCACATTTACACAGGTACTTGTGTATGTATGTATACCTGTGTGGTGATATGTGTGAGTGCATTTATGTGTGTATATATGTGCATATGTATATGTGTGCATGTGTATATATGCATGTGTTCACATAGATATATGTGGAAGAGTGCATATGAGTATTTATGTGTATATGCATATGTGCATATGTATATATGTCGGTTTGTACATACTCACGTATTTGTATTTGTGTATATGTGCCTGTGTGAGTATATACAAGGATGTGTACATGTTCATTTGCATATATATACATATAAGTATATAGGTATATGTGTGCATGTATGCGTATATATATGTGTGTATAAATATGTATCCATATATATATATGTATGTGTGTGCATATATGTGTATATGAGTGTATATGTATGTGCAAGTGTGTATGTGTGTACATGCTCCTAGTCATATGCTTCTATGCACTTTCTTATCCTGCATCATGACAGGCTCCTTCTTTCTGCATGTGTCAGGCTGATACAGTCTTGGGACTGATGCAACATCAGAGTTGTCCTTTTTGGTATACAGATGTAGGTCAGGTCCTACCCATGTCCCTGGGGGAAGCACCAGCTTATGTTTCCATGGAGACCAGCTTTTCATAACAGGCAAGAGGTCTACAAAAGCATAAAAGTATTTGTTTTTTGGAGATGGAGATGAATTTGCAGCTTGTGGACCCAAGGATTTACATGGGAAGTTATGTCTGGGTCACCTCTGGCCTGGAAGAGGTTGGTACCTCATGGGGAAATCCAGTATCCTTGAGTACAAGGTGCTGATCCTGGGTGGACACATGGGTGGTAGAGATTCAGTCCCTTCCCTCCTCTGGCTGAGGAACTGAGCATCAGGATCTCATAGGATGAAAGAGCAAGTGATTGTTCTTTGGGAAATGAGGGTTGAGTACACACACAGGAAGTGTGAAATTGGAAATTTAAAAGGTCAGGGCCTAGGCTGAGTGTCATAGTGGAGATGGGTGCATAATCAGCCTTCACTAGTGACAGCACTCACAGAGGAGCTGTGTGTCCCTGGGACCCACACTTGCCCTGTCCATCCTGGGCATGCAGATCACAGCCAAGCTCCCTGGGAGAGTGTGAGCCCCACAGTGAAACAGAGATTCCTCTCGAGAAGACTCTTGGTTGTCAGAGAACAGAGGCAGGGGTTTCAGAAAGGGCCCACTGCAAAGGACCAGGACATGCCAGTACTGAGTGACAAAGTAGACTTGGAATTCTTGAATTTATCACCAGGGTGAACACATTGTTCATTGATCACCTTTGCATCTCTGTCCATGGCTTCACCTCCCCAAATTCTGGCTGTTGTCCATGGCTGTCTCCTTTCTGCCTCACACATTCATCTAAGTGTGACCTATCCCCATAGGGAAACAGATCTCATTCCCCACTTGTCTTAGTTCTATGACAGAAATTAGAGCAAGGAGAGCTTTCATCTTGCAGGAGGAGAAACCAGGCACCCAGCTGAGGGGCTCACATGCTTCAGGACTCAGACCATGCAGGTTGAATGGGATGTTGATTATGTGTCCCATTATCATTACAGAATAGTCACCATGGCAAGCTTGAGACCACTACAAAAACAAAAAAATGCATTTCCAAGCAAAGATGGACTGTTTATGTGATTAAACATGAACAATTAATTCTGATCATAACCAGAATATATACAACCAGTACAATATAACCCTGGATAAGCATGAAATAAAAACTGATTTAAATAAAAACAGTGGGACTAGAGAGAGGGCTCAGTCATTAAGAGCACTGGCAACTATTGCAGAAGACCAAGGTTTGGTTCCCAGCACCTGTAGAATAGCTCATAACTGTCTGTAACTCTAGTTCCGAGGAAATCTGACACCCTCCTCTGATCAGTGCAGGCACTAGGCACACTATGTGGAGTGCACAGAAATATGTGCAGGCAAATTATACATACACATAAAAATAAAAATTACTTAACCAACCTGCAGTACCAGGCATGAGAAATCTCCTTTAAAGCCATTGGTCAGGGGAGTACAAGTGACTCCAAAGCAGTGCAGTGTCCTTGGTAGCTTCCCAGAAGTTGAGGGTAAGTCCTATCACTGGAGACACCACACACTATGGGCATAGGTCTAGCAGGTGTCAAGCTGTGTCTGGCCTGAAAACATCCTTTCTGTGATCTATTTTCCATAGTTCCAGAAGGTTCTATGAAATCTTTCAAGGGAAGAAAGCATTCAATTGTCCTCCCCAGCTGTGATGCCCAGGAAACGCAACAATGAGCAACATGATAAAACATCCCCAAACGTGCGACAGTGCACTTACATCTTGACAGTAACCAACAGCTGTCTAGTTGGACTTAAGGACTGTTCAACAGGAGAGAAGTTATGCCTGGTATAATCTAGTCAACTCAGCGATCATGGATCTCAGAAGAGAATCTGACTTTGCTAAACTGGCATAATTTCTGACTACATTCTAAAACTTATCCTTCTATCCACAGATACATGTAACTCTTACCCTTCATCAAAGGAGCTTATCTCCCTGTATGTGTTTTAAAGATTTTTTGTTTAATTACGTGCTATATGTGGGTATGTGCACACTAGCACAGTTGCCTCAGAAGGCCAGAGACATGGGCTGTCTTGAAATTACACAGTTGTGAGCTACCTGATGTGGATGCTGGGAATTGAACTTGGGTCCTAGGCAAGAGCAGTACATGCTTTTAACCTCTGAAACACCTATCCAGATGCAAAGGAGAATCTCTTCATAAAAAATACAAACCATTTTACAGAAAAGCACAACTGGTTTAAAATTCAGAGATCACCTGATCATATGTACTCAGATCCAGTGGATACATCTGGACGTAAGGCTCAGGGAACATCTTGGAAGAGGAGGAGGGAAGATTGTAAAAGCCAGAGGACAAGGAAGTTGGGTGTGAGATTCTGTTTCCTAGAAATTACAGTGAAGCTATACCCATGATACCTCAATAACATGGCTGCCAAAACAAGACCTGAACAATGACAACACCAACCAACATACTAACATGGAAGGAGGGAATCTCATGGGACATCATCCCTAAACAAAGAACTACAGGTAATTAGGGAATGCTAAAAGTGAGAGAAATAGTATTCCTTAGGGATGAGCCCCCTAATTTATTATCCAGTACCAATTGGTTAGCCCTGAAACCACTTACATACAATTAAAACTAAATAAACTTATCAGGTTGTTTTTATATATTTATGCATATAAACATATATGTATATATACATACATATGCATATATGTGTGTGTATATGTGAGAGAAAGAGACTGTGTATACATATATGGGTAACAATAATAATCAAAGAAAAAGAGGCCTTCAATTTGAGAAACAGTTGGACGACATGGGAGGGACAAGAGCAAGAGTTCTCAACCTGTGGGTCATGACCCCTTTGGGGGTTGAATGACCCTTTCATGGTGGTCACCTAAGACCATCAGAAAACACAGATATTTACATTACAATTTATAGCAATAGCAAAACTATGATTGGGAAGCAGAAATGAAAATAATTTTATGGTTGGGGTCAGCACAACATGAGGAATTATATTAAAGGTTTATAACAATAAGAAGGTTGAGAACCATTGGATTGGAGGGAGGGGACATGGGAGGGATTTGAAAGAGGGAAAGAAAGGGGGAAATGTTGAAATTGTATTTTAAATAAAATTTTAAAAATCTAAAAATAAAAATAACCATTTGCATTGGCACATGGAAGAGGGAAACATATTGTCTATCCTAATTCTTTTAATCTAAATGATTTCTGGATCAGTTTTCTGATTTTATTTTATGCTTTTTCCTCCCAGATGTTAACTAACCTTCATTTTTATAACATCTTTGGGACTGTATCAGAAGTATTATTGCTGAGCTGATCAGATAAAGTTACTTAAAGTTAAAATATAGCAAAATTTACAAACCAGACATAGATTATAACTAAAATTACATTATATTATAGATTACTATTGCAAAATACAAAGCATGTTGTAGGTCACAGATTATTACATAAGATGTGATTGGGCAAGCGGTGAGCACACACAAACTCTGTACCCAAATGTTACACATCTCAGCCACTGGGAGACTAAATGTTCCTTTTCCTTCTCCAGTGTTTCCTTGCTACTTCCAGAACAACCTACCACACTTGTGAATAAGATAACAGCCTTTGAGATTTAACCCAGGCATTAGGAAACACTTTATTCCTGTCTGTTCATGCTTTCCCACTCCATTTGTTCATGGTTCTTACCTCATCCATCCATTCTCTTCCTGTTCATTCATGACCACAAGAAACTATCAGCAGTGTGGCTCTATCTTACTTTTCTACTCCCAGCCACCTTGGCATTTGCTTCTGAGTATCAACCCTACAAAACCTCGCTTCCCTGACCACTCTTGTACTACCAATACCCAGGGCAGCGGCATCAGATGAGCGTATTTCTAAATTCCTCACTTACCAAAGCACAGCTTTGTATGCTTTTCAACCAAAGTCATCCTCCCATGCAGTCACATCCAGAGGGACAGGATTCTCACCTGCAACATTTCCTTACAACGTTTGACAAATCCAAAACCAGTATGTCAAATAAGAATATGTGCATATTTCTCAAATCTTGTTAACTTGCACAAAGGAAATTGGTCTGTTTTAGAAGCAGGTTGTATTTTCATCCATTCACCTAGGCTAGGAAGACATCCAAAATATTCTGAGAACCCACTGTGTGCTAAGGTATTTTATAACTAAGAAGGAAACTAGGAATTTTCTCCTTGTGGAGCTTAGATTTATGTGGGGGAGTGAGCAAAACAAAATAAAGCTGAGTAAAAAAATAAAATCTTTTAAAGAGTGCTGTAGAAAGTAAGGAAGGAAGGAAGACAAGAAGGGAGGGAGGGAAGAAAAGGGAGGGAAGAGATGGAGAGAGAGAGAGAGAGAGAGAGAGAGAGAGAGAGAGAGAGAGAG
>CABHPR010148286.1:0-31020 GCA_902168415.1 Peromyscus melanophrys | reverse complement strand
CTCCAGATGAGAAGACTGTGGTTCAGGCAAGCTTACTAACTAACTAGCCAGAATATGGGCATCTCAGAGAGAGAGAGAGAGAGAGAGAGAGAGAGAGAGAGAGAGAGAGAGAGAGAGAGAGAGAGAGAGATGCTATGTGGGGGACACCAGGTCTGTAGCTCCTTGGATTGAGGACATCCCGTGAGCTGTAACAGGGCACAGCCCTCATGCTGAGTTAACATTATGTCAGAATCAGTCATATTACCAGGGCTCTCCTGTTTCCCAGGTTCTGTTCTGTTCTTCAGCCTTTATCCTTTATCATGGGGCAGCATGGAGACCTTATGAGAGACAAGTGCTATGGCCTTAACCTTTGCAGCCTCAGTTCTAGAGCCTCTGTTCATTATGAACTACCTGGATTACAGCAGCAGATGAGAAGACAATGTGTCAGGACCCAGGGCCCTAGGACATTCTGGAACCCCATGATTCCCAGCCAGCTCTTTAAGGAAGCCTGCCCCCACCAGATGATAATGAGGATGTAAGCCCTGCAGAGCCAAGACAGTGGCACAGAGGACATGTTATAACCATCCTGACTCTAAATGGTGAGTGGGCTTCACTCCCTACAGAGTAGAATGGCACCTGGAGCTGGGCACTGGGGAAGGTGGTTGGATGACAGGGAAGAAGCTCACAGAATGCTGGAGGCAGAGGAGGGGATGTGCTCTCAGCTGGAAGGGATCTGGATTTCCTCTGAGCTCTGAACATGGTGTAGGACTAGGGTTTATGTGTGAGAGGTCAGGAGTCACCATGGAGGGATTATGGTGCAACAGAGAATTGGGCAACTTTGAGGGTGACTACAGCAGAACCAAGAGAAAGCATGGGTAAGACGAGGGCTGCGTGGACTGGAGAGGAGAGTCCCCTTCTGTATTTGGTTTTAGGAGTCCCTACAAAAATTCCTAAGAGATCACCACACATAGGAAATGAGAAATTGAGAAAGACTCTAGCCCGCCTTCCATCAAGTTCCACACTCCAGTCTAAAAACCGAATAACATCAGTTGGTTTATTAGAATCTGATCTTAGGCAGTGTTACATACACAATGAAGGTGATGGCTCCTGAGAAATGGAATAAGAGTACCTGCAAATGGGACCGATATGTGGGCTCTGGGTGTTAATTGTTCAGAGAGAAGCCAACATTTCTGGAAGCTTCAGAGAAATGGCCAAGGTCACAGGAGATTCCAGAACAGAAAATAAGTCACATGTTCTTCACTGTGCATGATTAAAATATGATGACGCAAACTATTACATCCCCTGCATCAAGCGTTACAAAGCAATCAGCTGCTGACTACTAAGACACCATGGTCAGCTCTGCAGAGTTACACAGGGAATAAAGTCAACCCTAGGGTTGGATGCTACTTGATCCTTCTCCAACATGCTGAAATAATCAAAATGACAAAAGAGCTGATTGCTGGTTGACTGGGGGTTAGGACATGAGAGGGAGCTGATGGGTCTTGGGAGCAGATTAAATGCCTACCTGGGGGACCCTAATTGAGATAGAGATGATCTGCCTGCTCATGACCTTGGTGTCAATGTCTGGGTAAGTCTGAAAACAACACTGTGTGGATCCCCATACAAAGGAAACATTCCTTAAACCACCATTGAGGCTTAAACTACCTCAGAATAAACCATTTAGAAAGCCGCATATGCCTCACGATGGGACCTGCATGGCTGTGCAGTCAGTACACAGTGTTTCTCTCTCTCTCTCTCTCTCTCTCTCTCTCTCTCTCTCTCTCTCTCTCCCTCTCTATCTCTCTGTCTCTCCCTCTCTATCTCTCTGTCTCTCCCTCTCTGTCTCTCCCTCTCTATCTCTCTGTCTCCCTCTCTGTCTCTCCCTCTCTGTCTCTCTGTGTCTCTCTGTGTCTCTCTCTCTGTCTCTCCCTCTCTCTCTGTCTCTGTCTCTCCCTCTCTATCTCTCTGTCTCTCCCTCTCTATCTCTCTGTCTCTCCCTCTCTGTCTCTCTGTCTCTGTCTCTCTGTCTCTCTGTCTCTCTGTTTCTCTCTCTGTCTCTGTCTCTCCCTTTCTCTCTGTCTCTCCCTCTCTATCTCTCTGTCTCTCTCTGTCTCTCTGTCTCTCCCTCTCTATCTCTCTGTCTCTGTCTCTCTGTCTCTGTCTCTGTTTCTCTCTCTCTCTCTCTCTCTCTCTCTCTCTCTCTCTCTCTGTGTGTGTGTGTGTGTGTGTGTATGTGTATCTGCTCAGTGAGCCTGGACTGACTGCACAGTGAATACATGCTTTGCCTCATCTAATATTGTTTTCATTACAGGAAATCATGTGCACATACATATTTAATTTCAAAACTCAAAGTTGCCAGAACTTGTCACACAGATCGTGCATTTTTGAATGTTCTTTTGTGGCAGACGCACTGGTGATTTCATGTTGTAAAATTCCTGTAACTGTTGACAAATTCGAAGAGGCACAAACACACTGATGGCAGTATCCACCGCAGGTCACGGTGGCTGCTTTCTTTGGATAATGAGCAGTTAATGAACATCAAACCATACAAAAGCCCATTCCAGTTAACACAGTTCCTATTACCCAGGAGGCTGGTTCTGTAAGCCGGAAGAAAGACAAAGTGTATAAGTAAAAGGACAGGGACTCCCCAGACAGATGTATACAACATCCTAGAACACGAAAGGGTTTAGCTTGTGAGAGGAGAAACAAGTGTTAAGATACCTGTGTAGACAGGAACAGGGACACTGGCACCAATAGTGCTAAACAGGCTTAGGATATATCCTCACCAGTTCTTTAGGCTGATATTCCCCCATGGTAAATTCTCCTCTTCTTTCTTTTTCCTAAGATTTATTTTTATGTATCTATGTCTGTGAGGAGGTGGGTGGGTATGGGTATGTATGTGTGTGTGTGGTAGGGTTGTGGTTGTGTGTGTGTGTGTGTCTGTGTGTGTGTGTATGGAAGTGTATGTGTGTGTGTTTGTGTATATGTGTGTATGGGAGTGCATGGGTATGTGGGGGGTGGGTGGGTGTCTCGGGAGGCCAGAGGAGGGTGTTGGGTCTTCTAGAACTGGAGTTACAGAATGCTGCGTCCCTTCCGACATGGGTGCTGGGAACCACACTCTGGTCCTCCGTAACAGCAGCAAAGGTCCCCTTGACTGCTGAAACATTGCTCTGGCCCTGTAAATTTGCATTTATGATCTCACCTGTTGCTATGTGCTTCCTGGCTATGAAAATATGTCTTGCGGTATTCCTACCATACAGATGTGTATATCGAGATTTACATCTGAAAAGACTTCAAGAAATAAATCAACCACTTTGATTTCATAGTACAGTCACACGGGTTTCATTAAAGGCAAGAACCCAGTAGGAATCCCAGGAAAACGTTTCAAGATTATTAAGTGAGAATAAAGTATTCCAGAAGGTTGCTGATACAGCTGTTAAGCTAGGTTGTACCTCCACCCCCACCCTGACACACAGTTCTTTCTTCTTTTTACTTTGGCTTTTCTATTCTTACAAATAAATACAGTGATCGCTTCTACATAGGATACTATGTGACTGTTCAAATTAGATCACGTCAAACACTGGGCACATGAGATTAACAGTTGATTTCTTCTTAAAGTGGGTTTCTCTATGACATGTTCATAGGTGAGAATCATTATGCTTTATGAACTCAAGCAAACTTCTTACAAAAAGGCAGCTATAAATATGCAGAGACAAAAATTAATTAGAAATTTTCATTTCATCACATCAAAAATAAAGAACTTTTAAAAGCCAAATACCCTTGCTTTGGTCTTTGGTGTTTAAAAAACTGTATGCTATTTAAGCTTATTTCAAAATGCTGTATATCCAATAGAAATGCTAATGTTAAAACTTTTAAATGTCCACAAATTACAAATTTCCATATTCATGAGCTACAAGGTCCTTTGTTCACTTACTTAGATTTAGTTTCCTTATAACAAATAAAATAAAACAATTGAAAATGTTAACTCTTATCCTGCAAAGACCCTCTTGAAAACATTTGTTCACATCTCTGACAGTAGTTAAATTGATTCTTGGCTTTCTAGTTGCTGCTAGCACTAGCAATGCTTTTATTGAAAGAGGCGGACCAGAGGTGGGGAAATCATTAAAGGCCTCCATTAAGCATCCTGTAATCTGCCTGTGTGTCACTGGTAACAGGTGCTTGGTTCCTGATGTCAGGAGGTCCATTGCCTCAGCTATAAGCAGCATGCAAATATCTGCCCGCCCAGTCACCCTGGCACTGCAACATGGTATTCAGGCATTTACTGCTCCTCCTGCTTCTCAGTCAGAACTCCAGGATTGTGGTTGTCCTGCCAAGCAGGCGTCAGGAGAATCGCTCTGTTGTCTGTTTGAATTGAGTGTTGTGAAGCAGGAGGCCAAAGAGAGGGGAAAATCTAATTTGAGAACCGCGGACTGAATCGTTTATCACATAATGCTTCCCTGGAGTCGGTGTGCCTCCAGAACCAAGAATAAATAATCACTATCTAGTGTTTGGAGGAAACACATCAAAGTGCCTTTGTGTCCTCACCTTTGTGGGCAGGCTCACTAAAACTGTGCAGCAGTAAAAAGAGTGTTAACTTCTATTTAGCCTAATTAACTAGGAGACAGATGCTAATGGAATCTGGTACACATACTTGAGGTTACAGAACTACGGCAAATGGAGCCATGCCCAGCCACCATGAGCGGGCTCATTTTGCCCAGTCTGTCTGAAAACTACATAACTATGAGAGGTATGCATCTATATCTGAGGTTCCTCTGCTCTCACAGAGTTCACAGTAAGTGTGAGTTTTATTATGTTCATAGTTATATGTATACTGTACATGCTACTCAGTTGTATATATACACATATGCATTATACATGCACATATTCTATTTTCTTTGCAAGTAGTGATAAAATTGCTAATATGTGAATGTTTCGTGGTCTCTTTAATAATGCTGTATTGCTGCCAAATCATCACTCAGGCTTATATCCCCAGTGATTTTTAACCATCTGAATAGTATGGGAAAAATGTCTTCAAACCCTTTAAGATGCAATTCCACATACATCTCATTAAGGGGATTCTTCGGTGATCAGAGTTCTCTAAGAACTGTGAATATTAGAACAGATATAAAACACCCACTTAGAAGATGCATAGTGTCACTAGAACCAATAGCTGAAAAGTAAAAAATAAGCAGAAGCTAGCCCAAGAAGAGGGATTGGATGAAAAAGTAAAGACAAAATATCATCAGGGGTCAGGCAGGAGGCAGGTGGTAAACACAAGTGTCCAGGTGCCAGGTCAATATTCTTTGAGTAGAAGGATGGATGGATCAACTACCAGGAAGCAGTCTCCCACTGCTCTTAAGTTTCCTCAAAGGAGTGGTTGTTATCTGCAACTTAGAAGTGAGCACCCCAGCAGGAGCGAGAAATGGCTGGGTGATGGAGGAACAATGGATTCCATAGAAGGTACAATGCAAGCTGAAAAGCCAGGAAACAGGGCATGGAATGTGAGTGAGGATAGACTAAAGAGAGAGAACCGGGGCTCACCACTCTGAGGCCACATAGCAGACTCAGAATTTCTTCTAGACAGAGGTGGGCTCACAGTGTACCATAACTGACAACGTGGAGGCCCCAAGCAGGATTGACTTGGGTTGATTTGCTCTCTGAGGAATAAAAAAAGCTTTTCTTAAACTGAATTCAGTGTGATCAGACTCAGTGCCAGGAGCTGATACTCTTTTTGGTAGAGACCAGTAGAAGGCAGTTGTGTAATAGAAACCAGCCTCTTAACCTTGTTGGAAATTTAGGTCATTGGCACAGACAGTCTCCAGTGAGAGTCACATTCCTTTTGAGATAGCTGCAGATGTCAAAATGAAGTTATTTAATTAGCATCCTACAGGTTGACAAAGCAGACATGATTGTAGCTACACCTCTTATGTATCTTTGTTGAAGTTTGGTGAAGAAGTCAATGACTTTATGACAGTATTAACAGAGAAGAGCAGGTGTCTCTGAGCAACTCCTCATATGATATAATATGCATGTATCCAGGGCAGGGGAGAGAAGGGACCCTGTGAATGATCAAAATGGAGCAGGTAAGGCAGGGATATCTGTAGACAGTAACACAAGTGGAGAGAGTGTCCCCAAAGGGAAGCAAGCCCTCAGCATCAAGGTTTTGAAGGAGGCTGTTTAGGAGCCTGGTTGACAGGGATATACTGGGAAAGACTTGCAGGTTGTGTGTGACAAGACTGGGAACCACTGGGTAATGATGATGGAACCAAGAGTAGGAGGAGTGTGGAGAGAGTCATTTCTCACCTCTCACTTGCCATAAACACTGGCAATAAGAAAGAGCATAGCTAAGACTCCAGCACCACCCAGAATTATGACCAAGAATTTCAGCATCATTGTGTCCATCATTTAGTGCACGTTGTTAGGCATGTGTATTTCAGAGACCGTGAGACTAGGCACATCAAAGATGACACTGGGCAGAAGGCTCAGAGGTTAAGACTCCTTGCTGCTCTTTCAGGGAATCAAGGTTTGGTTTTCAGCAACCATAGTGGCTCACAACCACCTGTAAATTCATTTCCAGGGGATATGATACCCTCTACTGACCTGTGCAGGCTTCTGCACACTTGTATGCATACATACATATCCTCTCTCACACACACATATAAAATAAAATACATAGTTTAAAAAGGATGATGCAATTCTGCTTAACCATGACTTGTCTACAATTAATGATGCACTATTGTGTGGTCTGTTTTCTACAAAACTCTAGACTGTTCTGAAAAAGCAGACGGGCTCAGTGGTTGCAGAGGCACTCATCACAGGCTGTTTTTGCCTAGATCTTCACCTCGTAAGCCTTCAGTTTCTAATAATTTCTCTCCTATAAAACAGCCCTACCCCATTCAGCAATTAGCAGGGCTAAAGTCTCCCCCTGTTGTAAACAACCAATTACTTTTAAATGAAAACATGGCTATTAAATTATCTTTCAATAAAGTAAATTAGAGAGACCAGTCATGTAGCCCTCGGCCACTACTGCTAGCTATCAAGAAATTGATCCGGCAGAGTCAGATCTTGTAAAGCTACTCCCATCATTTTCCCTCGAGAACAAAAGCTGGTGGCTCTAGTCAGCCATTGGAGAAACAGCCCAAGTTGACTTAACCCACAAGGAAAGGTCAGTTTTGGGCGATGAACTCCATTTTCTTGTGTTTCATGCATGATTAAATGGTAATTACACAGTAATGGAAAGTGTTTGGCTGATTACGGTGGACATAATTGCAGCACTCAGCATGCCCCCATTTTACACGCTATGCTAAGCAGGCAAGACAATGGGCATTTGACGGGTGATAACTTCCTAGAACCCAGGGTTCATCTCCCTGGGGAGGGGTTTTGTCTTACACAAAGTGAAGGGAAACACACAGGCCACTGTGTGACACCTTCTAGTTCCTTTGAGGCCTTGAATCACAGACACCACAGAAGCAGCAGCAGCTATGGGGACAATGTTCCTAGCTCAATATTTGTATTTTATCTTATTTTACTTTTTTTATTCCATTCTATCCCATCCCACCCAATTTTATTTCTTTTTGAGATGAGGTCTCTTGTAACTCAGGCTGCCCTCTAATGCTCTAGGTAGCTGAGGATGGCCTTGAACTTCCTCATTCTCCTGCTCCCACCTACAAGCGTTACAATCACAGGTGTTAACCATCATGACCAGTTTTTACAATGCGGAGACTTGAACCCAGGTCTTCATGAATGATAATCAAGCATTCTACCTACTGAGCCCCAGACCCTGAGCATTATTTTAAAGTGGGTGACATGATCACTAATAATAATTTTTTTAAAAGTCTATTATTGATAGGATGGATAACTTGTGCTCGCTTAAAAATCAGAACTTTAGAAAATGAAAATATTCTGCTGGGTTTTCAACTAGCCTCAACATACTAAACACAGATGAATAAAAGAAGCACATAAGAAGCCAGGCCATGGGAAAGTCCAACACAGGCCCATGCCCTGCAGTAAAGAACAGAATGTATTCCTCAGCAGTTAAAGCTGAGGAGACACAGCAGGAACTTGTGATAATCAGCCCGGGGCAGAAAACCCTTCCTCACCACTGTTCAGGACTGAGTCCTCACCAACAAATCTGCACATGGGCATTTATCCCTAAGGCATCTGTAGAGATGTCTGAGGGAGGCTGAGTTCCCTGGTTTGCAGGAGATGGAGTGGCCACATCACACACTGAAGTCCTTTGAATACGTTCAACAGGAGCCATTCTGACTAGGGTAAGATGGGAACTCAAAGAAGCTGTATTTTGATTCTCCTCAGAGCTAAGGATATTGAATGTATTTTACAGTATTTGTTGACCATTTGTGTGTCTTCTTCAGAGAATTGTTTAGTTCATTAGTTCATTTCTTGATTGGATTCTTTCCTAATGCAGTTCTTTATATTTCTGAGGTTAACCCTTGGATATGTACTTGGTCAAGAATTTTTTCCTGTTTTAAGAGTTGGTTCTTCATTCTGGTAACTATTTACTTTGCCAGGCAAACTTTTTAAAATTCATGCAATTCCATTTGTTAGTTCTTGAAACTAATTCCTGTGCTATTGGGGTCAGGCCGTCCTTGCCTATGCTTACGTCATGGAGTCTTTTATTTGCCTCTGTTTCATATATTTAGCTAAGGTCTTTGATGAATTTTGAGTTGGTCTCTATATGAGCTGAGAAGTACAGGCCTATTTTATATTCTACTACATGTAGAAATCCAGTATTCCCAGCACGTTTTGTTTAATAGGCTATTTTCCCCCAGCACATATTTTTGACATAATTGCCAAAACTTAAATAATTGCAGCTGTGTGGGTTTATTTCTTGGTCTCCCTTACTATTCGATAATCTTCACTGCATGTCGGTTTCTATGCTAGCATCTTGCTGTTCTGTTACTATGGCTCTGTAATATAGTTTGAGATCAGCTACTACCCTGTCTCCAACATTGCTTTTTTTGTTTTGTTTTGTTTTATTTTGTTTTTTACTAAGGACTGATTTAGCTACATAGTGCCTCTTGTTTTCCCATTTAAATTTTAGTATTGATTTTTCTATTTCTGTGGAGAATGCCATTGTAATCTTGGTGGGGTCTGCAATAAATACACAGATCACTTTAAGTATGTAACGATTTTCACAACAGTTATTCTGCCCATGCGTGATCATTAGAGATCTACTCATCCTCATCTTCCAGTTTCTTCCTTCACTTTCTTTAAATTTTCATTGTAGAAGTCTTTTACCCCTGTGGCTACATTTATTGTATTTTATGGATATTTTAAAAGCTATTGTGGATAGGACTCTTTTATAATTTCTTTCATGGTGAGTTGGTTATGCATACATAGAAGAACTATTGATTCTCTGTGTTGACTTTAGTGTAAGTGTTTAACAGTTTTACAGTGGTTTATAGTCTTTGGAGCCTCTGGAGTATAGGATCCTGTTATCTACAAATACAGATAATTCGACTTCTTAATTTTCTACTTTTATCCTTTATGTTTTTTTTTTCTATTTCTATTTAACTAAGACATTGAGCATTATATTGACTAAGAATAGAGAGAGTAGTTGAATGTCTCATTCAACATTTCTCCCATTTAGTACAATGCTGTCGAACGAAGCCTTTCCGATGGTGGGGTTTGCTCCTTCTGTTGCCAGTTCTTCAGGACTTTTATCATAAATGGATATTGAATTTTTCATCAAAGGCCTTTTCTGCACTGATTGAAATGGTCATGAGACTTCTTTCTTTAAGTGCATGTGTGCTGAAGCATTCTTACAGATTTGTATCTGTGTAACCACCCTTGCATCTTTGGAATGAAATCAGTGTGGTCATGATATATTGTAGCTGGAGAGTTTTCTCTCCGGGTCCCTCCAAGCCCCGGCAGTCCCTTAGCCCACTTATAAAATAAACATACAGACACATATTATTTAGACTGCTTGGCCATTAGCTCAGGCCTATCATTGTCTAGCTCTTACTCTTATATTCAGCCCATTTCTATTAATCTATACTTTGCCACATGGCTCATGGATTACTGGTACCTTACATCTTCCTTGTCCTGGCAGTGGCTGCAGGTAGTGTCTCCCTCTCTGCCTTCCTGTTCCCTTAATTCTCCTCTCTGTTAGTCCCGCCTATACCTCCTATCTGGCTACTGGCCAATCAGTGTTTTATTTATACAGAGCGATATCCACAGCAATATATGACCTTAACGTGTTCTTGAATTGATTTGCAAGACTTTTATTGAGAATTTTTATAGCTATGTACATTAGTCAATAGCTTATTTCTTTGTTGTTGCTGTTGTGACTTTAGAACTATGCTAATCAAAGGTTGGCTGTGACCCTTCTCTGCTGTGGGATGGTCTGTATGTCAAACATGTTGCTTATTGGTCAATGAATAAAACACTGATTGGCCAGTGGTCAGGCAGGAAGAAGTATAGGCGGGACAAGGAGGAGAGAATTCTGGGAAGAGGAAGGCTGAGGAGACACTGCCAGCCGCCACCATGACAAACAGCATGTGAAGATGCCGGTAAGCCACGAGCCAAGTGGCAAGGTATAGATTTATAGAAATGGATTAATTTAAGATATAAGGACAGTTAGCAAGAAGCCTGCCATGGCCATACAGTTTATAAGTAATATAAGTCTCTGTGTTTACTTGGTTGGGTCTATCCTGACCATGGGCCAGGCAGGAAAACTCTTGCTACACTTCTCTGCCTATTCTGTGGAACATTCTGAGGAGCATTGCTGTTAGGTCTTCTTTCAGTTCACCAGGCAATCCAATTGTTCTTGACCTTTTCTTTGTGGGGATACTTTTTATTACTGCTTCAATCTCACTGATTTTTATTAACCTGCTCCAGTTATTTATAACATCTGGGTCTAATTTAGGTTAGTCCTATGTGTCTAGACATTTATTCATTTAGTCTAGATTGTCCAGTGTTATCAAACTGTGCCCTAGAGTTTCTCTGTATTTCATTTGAATCTATAGTAAGCTCCCCAATTTCAACTCTGCTTTTATTATTATTATTATTATTATTATTATTATTATTATTATTATTACCATCACCATCTTTCGTATTTTCTGTCTTTCTCCTCATCGTTTTTCTTAGACTTCAGTCTTATTTTTTTTCAAAGAACCATGTCATTGCTTCATTGACTCTATATATTGTTCTTTGGTTCTCAACTCAATGAAGAAATGGAGATTTCAGTTCAATAACAAGACCTAACATCTATTGATCCCAAGAAGCACATCCCACAGTTAAAGACACCCACAGGCTGAGAATCAAAGGATAGAAGACTATCACGTAAACAGAAACCATTGCAGTTACTTCTGACATCTGATAAAGTCAACTTCAAACCAAAATTACTCAGAAGGGAGAAAGAAACAATTCATCAAGAAAATACGGCAATTGCAAAAGCATCAGGGCTCCTATGGGGGTTTTCTTGATTAAATTATCTGAAGAGGGAAGACCCACCCTAAATATGGATAGCAGCCCAGATAATAGAAAATGGATAAAAAACATTGCTTTTTGTTGGATTGCCTTTGCACCTTCTGGCAACATCACTTAACCCATTGTAGCTGTATATTTCTTCACTGACACTAGAGAACAGCTTGTTGGGAGCCCAAGGTACCAAAGACTAAAAGCCCTCCAGGAATCTCCCAGGCTGCCTGTACCAGATTGAAACTGCTGCCTCAAATATTGGGCAACTACCACATTCCTGGTCTCCCAGTGTAAGGTGGTCATTGTTGGACTATCTGGGCCATATTTTGCTATTGTAGAGGCCACTCTAATTAAATCCCCCTTGGATGTGTAATTGATTCTATCAGTTATATTCCTTTAGTGAACCAAACTAACATAGTCAGATCATTGTTTGTTTCTTAGCTTCTACTGGCTCTCTTGGATTACTGTGTTGGACATGATAGATTCTATCTTAGCTCTCATTGGCTCAGACACTCTACTCATGAAATTTGCTCTTTCTTATGATCCTGCCATTGAAACTGTCTCCTTCTTCTGTGAATAATGTTCCTTAAATATCTTCTGCAGTACAGGTTTGATAGTCATGAATTACTGCAGTTTCTGCTAGTTTTCTCCATCAATTTTAAAAGCTCTCTTTGATAGATGCAGCCTTCTTGGTTGGCAGCTACTTACTTTTGGAGCTCAGATTACATCATCCCATGCTTTCCAGGCTTGGAAGGTTGCTGATGTTTTCAATCTGAAGTTATTCTGATGTTTCCACCTTTGTAAGTGAGGTAATGTTTTTTTTCTTCTGTGGCTTTTAGTGTTGTCCCTTTGCTTTGTACTTTTTACATCTTGATAATAATTTTGGGGTAGGGAGAGTTTCTTTTCTTGTCATACCTGTTTGGGGTATTTGATAGACAATTCTTTCTCTAGATTTGGAGAATTTCATTGAGTAGATTCTTTGCACCTTTAATGTTTGTCTCAGCTTCTTCTTGACCATGGATTTTCAAGTTTGATATCTTGATCATATCTCAAGTTAGTAGACATTGGGAACATGTTCACTTATTTGATTCTTATGAGTGCTGAGTGTACTCAAACCATGGAATTCTTTCCTCTTGATGTTTTTCATAGTGTTTATTGCTTGAGTCAAAGAGACTTTTGTTTCCAAAGATTCTATTTTCTTTTAATTATCAGTTGTTTTGTTGTTGTTGTTGAATTTTCTTTCAGGTTTCTGACTTCTCCATCCATCATTCTGATATTCTTGGGCATTTTGCCGACTTCTTCCTTTGTTACTGACCTTCCTCTCCAGGCCCTGGATTGGATTTATCTTCTCTCCAGAAACCTTTTTGAGATTTGCGCTTGGTAATTGCCCTTTGCTGAGATCATTGCCTGCAGTAGCTGAGGAGTTAGGGTCTTTTAGAAGTGTCATTGTGTCAGGACACTTGGCCTTCTCATGCTGTGTGTCCCTGTGTTGTGACTTGTGTGTCTGTTGGTCTGGATAGCTCTTCTGTTGTGCTTGGAGATTTTTATATGTAGCCCAGGATACAGAGCAAGGAGAATCTAACTGATTTTGGAAGTGGCTTTTACCTCCCATCCCCTGCCAGGAACAAGGCTGAATCTCTGTCTATGTTCTACTTCTTACTACGCATTGCAGTGTTCAGGTGTCTTTTTACGTCTGTTGTAGATTTCTAAAGTCCTCCCTCTTTGTCTCTTTAGAATTGAGAGTTTTCTTTCTCTTTTCAGTTTTACTATCTACTTTAGAGTCTCACAGACAGGCAGCTTCCAGCCTGCCATCTTACCCACACAAGTCCCTGCAGTAAAAGCACCCACCTCATTCCATGCTGGGCTCTGAGGTACATGCTGCTGCTCGCCAGTGGGTTCTGGCTCTCTGGATGCCTCACCTGCGTCTCTTGTGTCTCCCATGCCTGTTCGAGCTCCTTGGTGGTAGTTTATGTTCTTGTGTGCCTGTGCTCTCCTCCGTGTGCCTCTTCAGCTACCTCTGCTCTCCTGCGTGGACACTGCTTCTGGGTGTCATGTGATTCTGTGCTATCCTTACCTGTTGGTTCTATCCCCACCCTGCCCTGCTGTATATAGTCCTGGAAACCACACTGTTCTCTTTAGGGAATGCAGCCTTGAACTTGGCAACTTTCTCTGCCAATCTAAGCCAACTAAGCCACAAACATAGAGACAGAGGGTCACACTCTCCTTACTGCAGGCCAAGAAAGGAGACCAAATTTCCCAAGTCACAGATATACCATGCTTTTGATCCTGATTTTTTTTTCCTTTCTGTGTATTTGAAGATGATCTTGAAGAAACTCATCTAGAGAAAGTCTGAAGCTAAGTGTGGAAGCACCAGCAATCCCAGCACAGGGAGGCAGAAGTGGGAGAATGGCATGTTCTAGGCTAGCCAGTACTACATAGTGAGATTCTACCTCAAAATAAGACAAATGAGAGAGAGAGAGAGAGAGAGAGAGAGAGAGAGAGAGAGAGAGAGAGAGAGAGAGAGAGAGAGAGAGAGGAGAGGTGAACACAGCATTTCTCCATGCACATGACACATCTAGAGGTTTATTGATTAGGACAGTAGGAGAATATGGAAAGACTCTGCTAAATTATGAGGGATTGACAACATTCAGGTCACTGTCTATAATTCCACGTGTTGTAAAGTAATGTACCTAGGGCCACTGTGGAATGACATCATAGTTTCTTTTCTATAGAAACATCTGTAGGCATAGTCTTCCTGGCAATATATTAAATTATTATATGGAGGGAAGAGAAAAGTATCAAAATTCCTTTTCCTACCCCAAATTAGGAACATATTCTTTTCATACAAAGACTCATAAAATAATATAGGAAAATTAGGGATCTTGGGGATTATACACTATTTTTGAAATGGAAACATTTTTAAAAATTGAGGGGACAGTATAGAGCTAAGTACCCTTAACCATGTGACTGAGTACTGTGTTCTTTAATCAACTGTACTGAAAACTTATGTCTATACAAAACCTTCACATAGAAGTTTCTAGCAGCTGTATTTATAGGTGACCAAACTTGAACACTGTCGAGACATCCTTCAGCTGGTGAGTGATAGATAAGTGAACTCAACATTCCTTCCACAGGGAGCTACTCTCACCTCTTAAATGAAGTGTGATACCCAGCCTTGAAAAGACACGGATGAAATTGAACTGTGTGGTGCCAAGAGGAAGAAGCTCTATGAGGAAAGCTGTGTGATATGCCATGGCAGCTGTGCCACATTCGGGAAAGGCAAACCCAAGGTGGGGAGGTAGTTAGGGATGTTAAGGAGTTGGGGGTGGGGCAAGAAGGGGTGGAACAGAGGTACTGATCTGACTCTGTTTCTTGGGTCCTCTAAAGGGACAGAATGGATAGAATGAATGATACATTTGAGGGGAGTTTAGTTAGAATGGCTTCCACAATATCACAATATGGCCCAGATAATCCAGCAATGGCCGTCTCACACTGGAGAGATCAGGAATGTGGTAGCTGCTCAATATGCGAAGCAGTGGTTCTAATTTGATTTTGGCAGCCCAGAAGACCCCTGGATGGCTTCTAGTCTTTGGTACCTGGGACCCCCAAAAAGCTGTTTTTAGCATCAGTGAGGGAATAGAGCTGCAACAGGGTAAGTGGCATAGCCAGAAGGAGGCACGGCGATCAGGCCAAAAACACTGGTTTCTGTCCATTTTCTAGGATCTGGGTTGCTGGGAGGTAATTACTCTTCGGAATGACACTGTGATGGCGGCTATGCGTATTTACACCCTGGTCTAAACCCAGGCCACAACAGCCAGAACAAGTGCTGACATGAACTGGGGTGTCAGGAGAGAATGATGTGTCAGCTGGACTCATAGATTGACAAAGTGCCGCTCTGGAGGAGGACAGATGGGAAGTCGGCACACGAGGAGCTGGGAGAAATCTATGAGAAGGCTGTACTTCTCTTTAACTGTTCTGTGAACTGCAAAGTGCTGTAGAAAACAAAGTCTGCTGAAAATGTAAAAGCCAGAGTGTATGCAGAAGGGAAAATGACCTTGTCAGGCTTTCTGTTTGCTAAATAAAGTGTACTGATAACCAATATCCCAAAACAAAGGGTGATTTTATACAACAGAAAGCCAAAGGGGCACAATCCTGAACTAAAGGACTTATTTATTTATCACCAAGCTAGGACAGTCACTGAAGGAAGCATCTTCAGACAGGTCCATTGTCCAGCAAAGATGCTTCCGTACAAAGGTATGGCTCCAGTGGCCAGGGATGTAGCTCTGTCTATAGAGTACATGTTAACATGCACGAAGCCCTCCCTTCAATCCTCAGCACCACATAAACTCATGCCTGTAATCGTAACCTCTGGAAGGTGGAGACAGGATGGCCAGAAGTTCAAGGTTATCTTTGACTATATGGCAAGTTTGTGGGCATCCTGGGCTATGAGGCCTTGTCCCAAAAGAATGATAATCAAAATAAATTAAAGACATGTGTCTGCAAGTTATCGCCTCAAAGCACAGTGACACCAGAGTAAGAAATTGTGGAGACTGTAACCTTGATTTCATCGGTGACATTTGAAGGCATTCACTTGACTTCAGCCTTAAATTTCCTCATGCAAATACTAAACATGCCAAGAGACAGGCTCTGTGGGTGCAAGTTTATTGTCAGGATTCTTTGGCTGACCATGTATGTTACCAAATTATATGGCACCTCTGTCTGCTGCTCTTTGGAGGGTACTAAATGTTTGAACTGCCAGAGAATGCACCCATTCCATCCTTTTGAGGAAGCAATTTGTTTGAATGGACTGGGCAGTGTGGATGTGACTATCTTAAGTATGTAAGAGTTAAAATATGGGAATGTGCCTCTCTCAGTAATAATTCAGCTAATACATTAGCTAGAGGAAGGATGCAGCACTTGTAAAGTAGAGTTTAAAAGCACAGTATGAGTAAGCCCTGTTAGCAAGTGCCTGAGGCCCCAGACAGACTCAGATCAGGAAACCCAGAGTCAATGCCAGGTACAGGAGAACCCCCCAGACACAAGCACCATTTTCTCATATTAATGTCATTTGACATCTGCCTCCTACTGCTGCCTAGAGAGTTGCTGTCCAGGTGAAAGCTTTGAAGCCTTTCTTTTCCCTACAGAATTCCCTACCTTGTAATATACACAGTTCCCAAGCCAACTCTACTCTTGACAATGACGAACTGAGGACATACCACCATAAAATACAGCCACTGGCATTTGAGAAAAGCAGTTCTGTGACCTCCTGCTTCTACAACTCTCGAAGCAAGCACGTTCAATCCTCTATAAGGTTAGTCACATGACTTTCCTGCCATAACAGTCTTTCCCATGAGCAGAGGAAGGCATACAGTGATGTGGAGAAGACTCTACCCCAGAGGGGCTCACAGGGCTCACTGCTGATTGCCATCTGGTCATACCATTTGCCCTCATAGGCTTCCACCTGAGCTTTCCTCTCTTCCCTTAGGTCTTCACTTACAGATGTTCCCAAGTTACACAAAACCAATAGTAAGTAAAGTTGGCAATGTTTTTCTTGTGTTCATTTGTCCTTTGTCGTAAGGACCTTGGTTATGAACCCATTCACAGATGAGAATAGAAATCTCTGTCCCCTAAATGAAAAAGAAAAGAAAAATTTCTTCTTCTTTCCAATAAGTCCTTCCCAAGTCTCAATTTATGCTAAGCACACATTGCCCAATCATATATGAACCCAGAGCTCTGTGCCCTGGCACATACGAAAGTTGAAGGAAAAAACCCGTATTTGCACCTACTGGAAAACTGGATGGAAAAGCCGGACTTGCTGATGAAAAAGTCACTGTCGAACTGCAGTGTAAGTGAGTTGAAGGTGCTGTGGATGTCCTCAGGCAGGGCTGAGCCGCTCCACTCCTTCAGCAGAATGTTGCTGTCCACAGGACCGTCCCAGACTTTGAGGATGTCATGAGCTGTCTCGGTGTCAAACACGATGAAGTGCAGGCTGCAAAGAGAGAGCAGACCTTCTGTGTTCAGTGAGAATCATACTTTCCCTCCGCAGAGGGCCTCATCCTAGCCACGAGGTTGTACTGATCACCAGCTCATTTCACATTTCCATCAAGTATGCGCTAGCACATCTGACAAAGAAGAATGAGGGTCTGGGCAGTTCAAAACACAGTAGAGTCCAAACACATCAGTCACTAGTGTAGAGTCATGGTATAGGCTAAGCTGCTGTCCAGAGACACAACATTTCATTCCAAGACTGCTAGATGGTTTTTATTATTCCAGCCAGAGTACACACATCCCCAACAAGTTTGGTACCCTGGCTTCTTCTTATCAACGCTGTCCTTAACATGCCACTAGGTGGCAGCACACACCCCAGGAGAAAGATTCCAAACCCAGCCCGTTTGCTTGGTCTGTTCTGATGTCCTTTCTGTACATTTCATCTTCAGAGTTAGTACATTATTTGAGACAACGACACAAAAGCAGAACTGCCCGATATAAATTCTCTTCCTTATAACATTCCATCCACTTCTGTTAGACTTAGAGGTATTTCCGGGAACCATCTTTACACTGGAAGAAGCTCGCAGTGATGATGGAGAGATAGAAGAATTTAACTAAAGGTTGGCAAAAAGTCAATAAACGTTTCCTCAAAGTTCTTCATAGGTTTTCATTTACTGTTTATTGCTCGTGGATTTTACCACAGACACAATCACCATAGCTGACCTGCACAGAACTGTACGTGAATCTCAGCTACATCATTTCCCACATATTACATATACGAAGGATTGGCGCATCTCTCCTAGGTAAAGCATAAAACATATAGCGTACATTTAGACATTCGGTACAGAATAGTATATATAAAGTACAGAATGTAGTAGAATTTACTTCTCAGCATATATTTTCTCAATAGTTTGTCCTCCTTGTTTAAACTCTT
Organism: Peromyscus melanophrys; assembly: GCA_902168415.1. Taxonomy (NCBI): domain Eukaryota; kingdom Metazoa; phylum Chordata; class Mammalia; order Rodentia; family Cricetidae; genus Peromyscus; species Peromyscus melanophrys. The sequence continues at coordinate 12,677 of CABHPR010148286.1, read as the reverse complement.
TTCAAAACTAAATTTTGATGGGTATATCTCCATATCCCCTGCACACTACTAGGCAATCACCCGCTTATCCTAATACCCCTCACTGTATGTTGTGGTATTCCCAATTAGACTTTCAACATCTCCACACGTGCTAATGTATGAGCTCCCTGAGTCCCTGGTCCCCTATATGTGTTTAATGGGAAGCACGAAGGTGGAATCTTGTAGACCTGTATCATTCTCAGTTCAGTCTTACATTTGGGATCATTAGTCTCCATGGGTGAAGAGTATAGTCTGTTAATTTACTTCAAGATTTAATTTACTTTTTATTTATGTGTGTGTGTGTGTGTGTGTGTGTGTGTGTGTGTGTGTGTGTGTGTGTGTGTGTGTATGTTTTACATGCATGCACATGGATTGAAGGTGCTTGCAGAGGCCAGAAGAGGATGTCAGCTCCCCAGAGCTGGAGTAATAGGCAGTGGTGAGGAAGCTGATGTGGGTGCTAGGAACAGAATGTGGGTCCTCTGGAAGCACAGTTTACACTCTTAACCACTGAGCCATCTCTCCAGATCCCTGTTAATTATTTCAAATGTCCAGGGACTTGCTTTATTCTTCCCTCCCCTGACTGGACCCCAGTTGCTCTCTCTGTCTCTCTGTCTCTCTCTGTCTCTGTCTCTGTCTCTCTCCCCCTCTCTCTCCCTCCCTCCCTCTAGAAATAGAGTACAGTACCACAGTGAGCATTCTGGAATGCCCATCCCAGGGGATTTGGAGGGCTGGCATTACAAACAAACACCCAGCCATCCTGCTCGGGTGACTCTACTTCTAGTCTCATAATAATGTGCCAAGGTATGTTCTTTGTCGAGTCTTTGCCAATCCTTGACACTACACTATGTGTGGAGGCAGAGACTTTGACAGATATGCATGTCTTGTTTAATCATGGCCTTTGATGATTAATGAGATTGACCATTTTTTTTTGTGTCTGTGTGTGTGTGTACAGAATTTTTCCTACAAAGAAGCTGAGCAACTCACTATTTGTAGAATCCCAGCAGTGAATGAAAAGGACCTCTGAGATCATGGAAGAAGTCACTGAATTGCATAAGCAGCCATCACCATTTGTATTGTGATGGAAATGCACAGCAACAAGAATAAACAAAGAATACCACATTCTAGTAGATGGTGAGTAGGACTGGATCAAAAGCAGAAATGGAGGGAGGGGGAGACTCTCAAGCACTGGATGGGAGAGACAGACATCATAGACTGTTGAGGATAAGCCACACAGCAGGATGAGATGTGAGCAAAGTCTTGAAGAAACCCATGGAGTCTGAAACAGTCACACAAAGAGCCATTCCACCAAGCAAGGATCTGTTGCAGAGGACTTCAGCCTTGCAGAAAACCCAGGAACCCAGAGCAGCCAGAGCAGTAAGTCATAACACCATAGAAGAAATGAGAGGTAGGTGATTGGGAAGAAGAAGAGACAAAGGAAATAGGACCTCGTAGGATGTGTTAAGCATTTTGTCTTTTTGGCTGGCTGAGATATCAAGTACAGTGATTGTGAAACAATTATCTTACCTTCAGTTGCAAAAATATGCTTATTTACACTTCATGCTATAGAAAAAATATTGCAGAAGGATAGTGTCAAATCTGTGACCTTCCCAAGAGATGCCAGAAGGAGATCTATGTTCCTTATGGAAGCAGCACAGTGCAGACAATGAGAGCCTAGCAGATTCTAGATACACATTGTAAAGTAGCAAAATCAGGTGGAGGGCTATGGAAAAGAGAATGTGAGGAGCGTTAAAGAGTTTTAGCTTCAAAAACAAAAAGACTGGAGTGGCCATCAACCCAGTTGAGAAAAGGAGAAGATAGGCACCTATGTGACTTGGAAGAATGGAATCTCTGGGTTGGACCTCAGAGCTCAGAACTATGCAGAGGGAAATACAAAGGCAGTTCTAACATGGTGAGGGGCTCCAGAAGAAGTCTAGATGATAATCAGACTCACATGTTTCCCACTGATGCATGAATTTAAACCCTAAGACAGGATAAAGGCACCAAAGTTCATGGACAGAGACAGAACAGGACCATAGCCAACACATTACCTGATCACAGGCATCTGCTCATCTGCATAATGTGTCATTTCTCTTTCTAATTAGGGTTGATGTTGAACGATAAAAAAAGGAATGACAAGGAAAGGACATGACATGGTGGAGGAGAAAGTGTATTGTAGATAAAAGGGGGAGCATAGTCAGGGCAAGGACATCAGGGAGAGTACAGAGTAGACATGATCCTGAGCCCTGTGAGGAGAGGGGGGAGGGAAAGGGAGCAAGGACAGAGAAGAACCAGATGTAGCAGCCAAGAGGGCAAAAGGTAAAAGACAGGTGGGTAACCAAGATGGCTGAATTATATAGGGAAGAGCCTCTGGGGATAGAGCAGGCCAGTCTAATACCTTGGCTACAGAAGTTCAGGGTAGAGTATACCAGCCAGGAGGTTCCTATAACAGCTAGGAACTGAGGGATGCAGGGAGAATCTAGCAGCCAGATCCACTTTAGATCCATTTGTCTCAGGATTTCAGACCTGTCTACTGTCTACTATCTGAATACAGCTGCCTACTCTCATCTTGCTGAATTCTTTGCCACAGGAAAAGACACCTGCCACTTAAACCATGGACATGTTTGTTGCACTTCCTGCTCTTCTGTTTCTCATAAAAAAGACTGAAACCTTATGAGGTTATTCCTCCCCTTTCATTTGGATAAGCACACATGTTTTTACTAGCATGCAAATAAGATGGATTTTGGAGTTCAGCTAAGGTTTTCTCTCCCCAGCTTCCTTCCTCTTTTGATGGATAGGTTGCTTTAGACTATTAAAAAATTTAGACCACTTCCTTCTTTATTGATTTTTCTGATCTGGAAGCTGTTTACAACATATCATTATAAGATACCTATTATATTTTAAAGTTTCTAAAGAGTGATTTCATGTTTACATACATTTCCTTTCTATAGAAAAAAATTGTCAGTTATTTTTCTACTCAATGATATACAGAAAGAATAACTTTTTGCATTTTTTCATTTACTAATCGTCTTTATTGTCTCTTTTATTTATTTGTTGAGACAGGGTTTCACTCTATGCAGGCTGACCTTGAATCCACTATGTAGCCTAAGCAGGCTTTGAACTCAAAACAGTTCTCCCACCTAATCTTTACAAATTACAGGTGTGAGCACCTATACCCAACTTTTTCTTTCATTGTCTTATTGTTCTTTTATTTTATGCATTTTTTTTACATTTTCACTTCTTGAATTTATTCTTTCCTATATTTTATAATTCTATTATCTAAATGCAAAACTTGGTGGTTTTTCTATTTTAATTTTTTATAATGTTTGGGGTGTGTGTGTGTGTGTGTGTGTGTGTGTGTGTGTGTGTGTGTGTGCATGTGAATGTCAGAAGACAGCTTATGGGTGTCAATTCTGTTTTCATAGTGTGGGTTCTGGGGATTGAACTCAGGTTGTCAGGCTTGACAGCAAACACCTTTATCCATCTCACTGGCTAAACTGGTGTATTTCAAATTATGTTCACTGAATACACAACCCCTGCCATCTACCAACTCTAGAAACTAAGGTAAAAAAGGAAGACAGCTACTACTTGTTACCAGCAGCACCATAGCATGAACTATCGGTTTGTGCTGTATGTATGAGCCTTAAAAACAGCAAAAGAAGGAATAAATAAGGAATTGATTTAAGGAATTAGTTCTTTTTTTTTGAGATATGGTCTCTCTACATAGCCCTGGTTTTCTTGAAACTCCTTTTCTTAAACTCACAAAGATCCACCTGCTTCTGCCTCCCAAGGGCTGGGATTAAAGGCATGTGCCACTTATACCTGGTAAGGAATTAATTTTTGACACTGCATTTTAAATTCTGTATATAATATTTTTCTATGAAACTTAGATTACTAAAACTGATTTGAGAAGATCATTAAAGGGAAACAGAAATATGGATCTCATAATTATGATTTGAAAATTGGTTATACATTTAAAACAAAATAAAACAATAATTTATCTTTAAATATTAATGTATGGATAAGTATTTAAAGAAATAATACAAACTTTTATCCATGAGATTAATAATAAGATCATGGCCTTTTTAAATTTATAAATTAATGTTTTTCCAGCTCCCTACTCCAGCAAGCTTTTGCTGGAAAGCCTCACACCAAGCCACCAGCTAGCGAAGCAGGTAGAGAAACTGCAGACTTTGACATCTCCCTTCTCTCTTCCAAACCCAATCCCCCAGTATCACCCCAGCTTTAGAGAAATCCACCTGCTGTGCCCACCCTCCCTCCCCACACCTATCTTCAGTGGATTACACAGATCTTGGCCTCCAACTATCCTTCCCCCTACTCCAATCTTTATTCCAGTCCCCAACTTCAGTAGTTTTCTCTGGGAACCCTGTGGCCACTCCTGCCAGGAAAGGAAGTAAGGACAGCAGAGGAGCAGGTAGGTGAACTTCAGATCTTCACTCTTCTTGCTTGCCTCCATATCCAATCCCCAGTTTCATGCCCAGCTCTATAGCAGACGATCTGTTCTGGCCTCTTCTCACTCTCTGACCCTATTCCCAGGGAGCTAAGCAGATCCTGAAGGAACATCTTTCTTTACTCACCTCTGTAGATTCCCTCAGTTCCCCCTTCTAGCCCATCCCTATTGCTAAATATCAGCTCCTGATACCCAGAAACACATTATACCAGTAATGTCATTGGTCCCACCCAGCAGGATCTCAGAAGAATTCTCTGCCAAGCAATACATAGCCACTATACCTTCCTAAGAATCAGAGAGGGCAACAGAAACTAAGGAACAAAAATGTCTACCCAAAAAAAACAAGACCAGATATCAGCACCTAGAATTACAATAATCCCAAACACAGATGCCTAAACACCAGAGTAAAAACACAATCAGTAACAGCCAAGACACTATGTCTACACTAAAACCCAGCAGCTCTACTACACTAGGTATAACAACAGACAAATTGATCAATGGAATCAATTTGAAGATCCAGACATAAATCCACACACCTGATCTTTGATAAAGAAGCCACGAATACAGAATGAAAAAAGACAGTATCTTTAAAAATGGTGCTGGTAAAACTGGACAGCTGCATATAGAATAATCCAAATAGATATAGACTCATTGATTTGCACAAAAATCAACTCCAAATGTTTCAAAGTCCCCAACATAAAACCAGATACACTGAACCTGATAGAGAAGAAAGCAGGGAATAGCCTTGAACTCATTGGCACAGGAAAAGTCTTTCTGAATAGAACACCATTAATGCAGGCATTAAGATAAAAAAGCATGAACAAATGGGAGCTCATAAGACTGAAAAAACTTCTGCATCACAAAGAACACAATTGTTGTGAAATATTTGTTTAGCTAGGCAAAGATGTGTTACATTTGTTTATGCTGCATTTTGTTTAATTATGTTAAAGATAGGTTGCTGTTTCATCTTGCCTGCATAAGGTACCTGATTGGTCTAATAAAAAGCTGCTTGGCAAATAGCTAGGCAGTAGAAGGTATAGGCAGGGCTGCTAGGCAGAGAGAATAAAGAAGAGGAGGAACCTAATCTTGAGGGGAGAAGAAGGAGAAAGAGAAGGAGATGCTCGGGCCAGCCAGCCAGGCATCCACCAGCCAATCAGACACAGAGTATGACAAACAGAATGAAAGAAAGGTAAAAAGCCTTGAGGCAAAATGTAGATGAAGAGAAACAGGTAAATATAAGAGCTAGCAAGAAATGAGCATAAGATAAGGCTGAGCATCCATAACTAATAATAAGTTTTTGTGTCACGATTTGGGAGCTGGTTGGTGGCCCAAAAGAAAGCCTTGCTACATTTAGCACCCAACATGGGGCCCAAATTTCCACATAGGACCTGATATGGCTCCTTTAATAGGCTATGTTGTACAGCAAGCATTTGCATAGCATATTAAGTAGAAACAAAAAACTAAAAATGTCTTCCACAGTGCTGGTACTAGCTTCCTAGAGCTGGGGCAGTTGAGAGCTTCTTCTGGTTAGATGTAGCTCCCAGTTAAATGCAACTCTTGGCCAGGTCTGTGGAGTGTAAAGGTCAGCTTTCATGGACTCGAGGGGAGTGGAGGCAGCCACCAGCACAAAGTGGCTTAGCAGTTTAAGGTTTGGATCACATGGTCAGAAAAGGCTAGAGACATGCAGTACGACAGGCCCAGATTGGAAAAAAAAAAAAAACCTTTAAGCAGGTTACAGTGTGTTTAAAAATGTGTGTAGGTTTAAGAAAGAAAAGAAAATGGGTATAAACCGTCAAGAAAATAAATAGTTTACAAAAATAAAGTCTTTAAAGAGAGACTAAAGTAATATAAAAAAATATGCCATGTAAAGATGGGAAATATGCTGGGCCACAGTGGTACACACCTTTAATCCCAGCACTCAGGAGGTAGAGCCAGGTGGATCTCTGTGAGTTCAAGGCCAGCCTGGTCTACAAAGTGAGATCCAGGACAGGCACCAAAACTACACAGAGAAACCCTGTCTTGAAAAACCAAGAAAGGGGGGGGGAATACACAGGGAGTCTGGATCCTGTATGGTGTTGTGTTGACTTTGAATTCTTGAAGGCTGATGAGTGAATGAAAGCTGCTGAGAGACACAGCACTGTAAAAGGAGCTGCTTAATTAAACCAGCCTAGATACTTTAGGGTTACCTTAACTTCAAAATGAAAGTCAGAAAATGTATTGTGCTGGGGAAGAGATTATGCTTTTGTTTCCAAAGGAAACAAAAGGCTGTGGTTTCCTTCAAGGTTAGTAGAGATCAGGTTTGACTGGGGGAGACCTCCTGAAAACCTTGGCTATAGACATAAAGAAATAAACCAGAAAAACTACAAGACAGACAACATATATACTGATTCCTCTGCATGGGAACAGTTCTGAGACTGGACAACAAATGTTACAACGAGTTTTTCCAGGACTTGACCATTATCTCAACTTTCTCAGTGTCTCCTAAAGATACCATAACCCCCAGAAAAAAAAAGAAGTAATTTTAGGAATATGACACCCACATTCCCAAGGGTGGAGGGGTGGTTTTCAGATATTTAGTGGGTTATAGATGCTTGTCATTGTTTAGGGGGATTACTTTCAAATTATTATTGGTCATGATTGGGAAGAAACTAAACAGGGAAGGTTAGATTCAAGGATATTTTTCTGAAAAGAAATAGGGGGATATAGAAATACTATGATAAAAGAGTAGATTATTGAATCTACTTTAAATGAGAAAGCAAGTATTAATCTCAAATATTTTACATTGGTATAGATTTTTGTATATTGATGTAAATTTAAGGTTATTTTTTGTTATAACTTATTGTATATGTTTCTACTCTTGTTTAAGGGATTTTTATATATTGATACAAATTTAAGATTATTTTTGTTACCATATCCTGTATATATGTTTCTACTCTTTTTTAAAGGCATTGTACCTATGCAGTTCATTTAAAAATGTAAAGTAATTACATTTTTAGTAAAGTTCTAGTCCTTGAAAGCTATTATTATAAATCATTTAGGATAATTAAGAAATGCAGGCTTGCCGGGTGTTGGTGGCACACGCCTTTAATCCCAGCACTCGGGAGGCAGAGGCAGGCGGATCTCTGTGAGTTCGAGGCCAGCCTAGGCTACCAAGTGAGCTCCAGGAAAGGCACAAAGCTACACAGAGAAATCCTGTCTCGAACCCCCCCCCCAAAAAAAAAAATGCAGGCTAGTAGTTAGTCATCTATAACAATCAAACTTGTAATTATGTTTGGTAGATATTTACAATTATACAGAGATATATTTTAGATAGATTGTCTTCAAACACTTCAAAGACTTACAGAATATGGCATTTAGAATCTTTTGTTAAGATAAGTGTTTTCATGACAGTGAGACACATTTGCTCCTGGCAGTACCAATTTACTTCAGAAAGGAGGATGGACATTGAAGAACTTCCACATAGAGTTTGCTTTCCATGTTGGAAAGCTAGTCATTTTGGCTAGAAAATGTCCTTGCCTCTACTGCTGACAGTATACCATCCAAGCTGGACAGTCAGGACATAGAGGACTGTTAAACTTTGCCAAAACAAGGTGGGACAGTCCTTCAAAATTCCTGCTTCATAGAAAAATCTGCCAGATATTCTAGGCCTATAGGTTGAAGATGGATTCCCCAAAGTTTCAGAGGAAATTTGGGTAACTGTCCAAGCAGCCAGATGTCTCTGTCATTTCTTTAGTTTTGCAAGTTGCTTGCTCTGCACTTTCTGTTTACTCAGGTAATATTATACCCTTCTGGGGTCTTTGACGGAGTTGAAGATTAGATAGTTATAGTTGAAGTTTTCCTTAGTTATGATAGAAGATAAACTATGTAAAGAGATTTGTACTGATGAAGATAGGACAGATAATAGAGTGATTTCTCTGAATTTGCCAAATGCAAAGGGACTGGATATTGTAAATGTAACTCTTACTTGATAACTGATCTTACTATATATAATTTTACTATGTTAAAGTTAAGACATTTCCTTTTATTTAGACAAAAGGGGGGAAATGTTATGGGATATTTGTTTAACTAGGCAAAGATGTGTTACATTTGTTTCTGCTGCATTTGTTTAATTATGTAAAGATGTGCTGTTGTTTCATCATGCCTGCCTAAGGCACCTGATTGTTCCCATAAAGAGATAAATGGCTAATACCTAGGCAGTAGATGGATAGGCAGGGATGATGGCTATAGAGAATAAAGAGGAGCAGGAATCTAGCCTCAAGGAGAACAAGAGGAAACAATGAGGGAAGAAGAGAGGGAAACATCTGGGGCCAGCCAGGCAGGCAGCCACCAGTCAGTCAGATATGGAGTAAGAAATACAGAATGGAAGAAAGGTAAAAAGCCCTGAGGCATAACATAGATAAAGAGAAACATGTTCATATAAGTTACAAGAGCTAGCAAGAAGCAAACATAAGATAGGGCCGAGAATTCATAACTAATAATAAGCTTTGGGAGCTGGTTGGTAGCCCAAAAGAAAACTTGCTACACACCATAGTTTGGGAAAAGCAGCAGTCTACAAGGTGAGAAAATAATTTACCAATTCCATATCCAATAGAGAGGTAATAAGCAACATTTATAAAGAACCCCAAAAATTAGAACTCAAGAAATCAAAACAAAACAAAAAACAATTAAAAAATGGGTACAGATCTAAACAGATAATCTTCAAAATAGGAAACTAAAATGGCTGAGAAATATGATCATGATTACTAACTGAAAAACCCTTCAGGATGAAAGAAATCATGCTGGCTTCCTCATATGTAGATAATTATGAAAATCAAAATGTAAGTATTTGCATTTTCACAGAAAAATATATTTTCAAAATCCTAGGTTTCTAAGATTTTAGAAAGCATCTTTTAAATTTTTTTATTTTTCTTTAAGTAATATCTCATTATTTTAAGTTAAATCAGGTCAAATTAAAACATATGTATGATTTGACAAACAGGCAAATACCCCAAAGAAGGATTTGTATTAAGGCATTTGAGAATGCTCACACTGTTTAATTTAGTAAATTATTTCCTGGGATTTGTTCTAAAGAATTAATCATAAACATGGGTAGCGATTTTCTTGTAAGACTGTTTGCAAATCAGTGTGGGTAATGGCAAAGCTAGCAATATAAACATCTGATGAGAGACACAATGTTTAATTATGTATGTTCATAGTACATACTACAGAATGCAATCCACCCTGTCTTGTGGGTTATAAACCCACAGCTTTAATGAAATTAAAATAGAGACTTTTAAAATTGCTTCTGTGATGTTCATGCACATGTCTCTTTCTCTTACCATTGTTGCTTGTCTACCATCCCACCTGTTAACACAGCATCTACATTGCACTAGGTGTAGACACTCTAGAGAACAGTGAAGCACCTGAGAGAATTTGTGAAGAGTAGATGCATAGAAGGTAGACTTAGGTATCTATGAGTCTCCTGGATGCTAATCACCCACAGTTGCCAAGGACCACCTGCACATATAGATTCATGTAAGACATTTGTCAATGTGGAGTGGTGTATCAAAATTTTCCCAGGGGCCTGCCCTGAGAAGATTTCTCCCAGGGTCCTGGGGAAGATGCTATGGCTGGAGCTAGGGTGATCTGAGGGGAAAGAATCTAAGTACACCAGGCTCTTTTGTCTGTCCACTTTATTTCTCTATAACAAAATTCTGTCTACATAGTTTCAGTTCCGTCCTGACACTCAGTTCCTCTCTGTCCCCTCTTCTCCTGTCCTCTCATAGCCTAGTAATAACTAAGATCTTATGATCTTGACCTCATCCTCATCCTCTGTTCCTTTGTCCTCCATCTTTCCTTCCTCTTCTCCTGATCTGACCCAATCCCTACTTAGCCAACAACTCTGCACCATTCTCCATTCTCTGGCCATGCAACTCTGCTCAGACCAGGAAAATTCTGCCCCAGCCTTCACCTGGTTATGCAAAATACTCTTTTGTCTTGAGTCAATAGCTCTGGAATGCCACTAGGCCTGAAGGAAAGGGACGGTCTGAGCTTCATTTGCACAAGAACGAAGCTATGCACCTCCATACCTGCCTGTCTCCTAGGCTCTGTAGGAGTGTTACCTAGTTCAGATCAGCAGTAGGTCTGAGATGTTTATACTGTTTGCTGTTAAGGCCTAATAGTACATGAGCACACAAGAAATTCTTAGCAGAAGACAGCTAATATATTAAAAGCCAAATATCATCAAATATTCCTTGATATTTGACTTTTCTCTAGAAGAATTCCTTGACCCTTCTAGGAATAGCTTTATTATATACAGTTGAATCTCTATAACATATTCTTGCAGCTTGCAGCAGTGGTGATGTCTGGTAAAGAGATAATGCATGCTTGGCAAAAAGCTTTTCAAAATACGTGTGCATTAGTTCTTTAGGTATATAAAATTAAACTTTAATAAATAAAATTAAATACTCTGCTCAGAGTGTGACGGACAGGCCCTGAGAACTTTACAGGTTCCAGCAAGGAGTTTTAATGGGATCTTGAGTGAGGGGTGTTTGTCTAGGGAACCACTGTCCAGGACTGTCCAGGAGGCTTCAGTTACTGAAGGAACAAAATGATCTTTCCAAGGGAAGAGACTCTGGGTAGGACCAATCATGAAGGTGGAAAGAGATTATTGGAGGTGGAACCTATAAAAGTTCAACCCAGAGCCCTTGAGTAGACCCCTAACTGGAACCCCTCCCTTGGTCTCAATGATGTTTTTTTCTCTCTCTGTGGCTGGTGCTTCTCCATCCCTGCTGGATCACTTTAACTCTTAATTTCCCACTCTGACAGACCCCATGATCTCCAACTGTCACTCTCTCTCAGAGACCCTTTTCTCTTCAACTGTCACTTCACTTTCCTTTTACATTCTCACCCTCTTCCTGGGTCTATTTTCCAGGATGTGCAATTCTTTTTTTTTTTTTTTTGTCTGAACTTGGTGGTTCCCTAGACAAACACCCCTCACTCAAGATCCCTGTAACAAAAAGTAGGTTAAAATGGTCTGGGCTCATCTGCTGCCTTATAGAAAGACATTGCAACCCAGACAGGATGAGAGAGACCAAAGTCATTAATACAACCATTTTTTTCTTAATAGTCTACATTAGGCATAGTATTGACAATGTTGATAATGTTCTGTTTGTAATGTTAATACTGTACAAGCTTGTTAAGCATTTCCTTCAACTGTACCACCCAGTACAATTTCCCACAGACAATCAGGAACAGAAAAACAAAGAGAGCTCTCAGGACCAGTATAGAAGGGCAATCAAGGTTAAGACACAGTGTACTCATGTGGTGATGCAGAGTGTAGTCCTTAGTCTCCTTTTCTGGTATGTACATCTTGTCACCTTTATTGCATAAATCACAGCCATGCTCAGCATTGAAGTATATACAGTATCTCAGAAAAATATTAGCTCACCACTCTTAATAGGACCAAATTCACTACAGTGTATTATTAGACTGTGGAAGCCCACAAAGTTTTCCCAGTGAGATCTGAGCTTGTTTTACCCAGCAGAGCTGCATTAGAGGATTGATTGACCATATGCATGGTTTCTAGGTGATTGGAAGGGTCTACACTTGGCTGAGCTAGAGAGAGGTCTTTTGCTTGATCCCTTGGCATTCCTATAAATAGCCCTTTAGAAGAGACAAGAGGGGCTGTTAGATAAGAATCCAGGCCCTCTTGAGGCTATCCCGTGTTTCTATCTGTTTCTCTCTTCCTCTATCTTTCTGTCTAACTCTCTTATCCCTCTCTCCTCAAGAGTACCCTGGGGTAAAATGTGAGAGCCAGTCTCCCAGCTGGCCTCCCACAGATGGTGCCAGGATTAGGGACCAGGGAGCAGGGACTTGGCGAAAGGAGTGTCAGGGGCATTGTGGGTATAAGGAGGTATGCCTGATAAGGAATTAAAAATAAAGGTGATGGTATTTTATTCTCAGGAGTGAAAGTTAGGTGTTGGAATGCCAAACTTAAAAGTGAGTGAGGCTGTAGTATATATTTCTCTTTATCTAGGTTTCTTTCTTTTTTGTCTCTCTTAATTTCTATCTATAAAAATTATGAAAAAAGTATAAGGTAGAACATAGGAATATAGTGTAAGAAGAAATTTAGAATAAGAGTAGAATTAGGAATATTGAGTAAAAAGAAACTTAGGATAAGATAGAATAAGATGAACAACAAGACAGAGGA
>CABHPR010148285.1:14169-59853 GCA_902168415.1 Peromyscus melanophrys | reverse complement strand
TGGTCCAGCCTGATACCCATTCCACAAGAGTGAGCCCACTTCTGACACAGCCTAGAGGCTGGATGGTCCAGAAACCTAGGATGGAACCAAACACAACTGGAGAAAAAACAAAGGCAATGTAATGATAACTAGCAATATTCTGATATACTCATAGATTGGTGCCTAGCCCAATTGTCATCACAATATTTTACTTCTAATGTCACTGTCTCTTTGTCCTTATAATGAATAAAATGTCACCGGTGGAAGCATTAGTAAACACGACAGAGTAATGACCTCAGTAGTTCGTTGCTTCACAAAATGACAACAAAATTGATCAACGTAGTGATAATTAGCTTAGCGATAACCCTGGAAATTACCTGAAGCCTTATGCAACTTGGGCAGCATTCTGTCAAGGATATTTGCTGGCTTTTGCAGAATCAGTTTGACAATGTTTTACTTTTTTTCTAGTACAGTTCCTGACATCTCAGCTCTATATAATCCTTGTAATTTAACAGCCCCCTTTTCCTAGAGCTGGAGAAAGGAAGGCAGGTAGTGCTCTTCCTGTCTGACTTGAAGGGGACTTATTACATGACCTGTTCTATCATGTTCCATCCAATCAAGATTATATTTGAAAAACTTGCAAACTCTATAAAACTGTTTCAGTAAAAATAAAAATAAATAGTAATTAAAAACAGCAAATTATAAACACCCAAATTAACCTTTGGATGTGTGATTATTGATTAGATAGTTTCTGGTTGTAACATTATTTCCTTTAAAATGTCCAATTTTCATGCCTAGTGGTTAAGAGCAGTTGATATTTTTACAGGGACTCAGGTTTCATTCCCAGCATCCACAGGGTGGCATACAAGCATCTATAACCCCAGTTCCAGCAGCTCCCACATAAAGCACCAATAACACACATGATGCAAATACAAACATGTAGGAAAAATAATAAGACATGCAAAATAAAATGAATATTTAAAAAGTTAAAAATAAAACACCCAGTTTTCAACAGAAATTGGAGTGAGATATTCTGACCCATAGACATATCTGAGAGTAGACAAAACAGGCTATATATTCTCCAGATGAAAGGGTTTCTGTTCTTTGGATTGTGGACTTAAAGAGGAAGCCCCAACATCAAGGAGCTATGTTTTATAGCAGCATTAATCCATCCGTGAAGAAAGGGTTCTCATGATCTGAATACTTTGCCCCACCTTGCATCATGATATTTGGCAGTTACCAAAATATTCAAGCAAAAACACAAGTTAGTGATCTCAAATGAAGATTTGAAATGATGTATATCTCACAAAATATGCATAAATCATTGTGACTTCGGATTATGCAAAGCTTTTCTAGATTTAATACATTAGCTGAAGGTCATCAAAATATAAGTAATATGCACTTCAATAAAATTAAAAACTTCAGTATAGCAAGATAATTTACCTTTAAAATAAAAAATAAGACAGCAGCAACAAAAAGGAAATGGTGCACAGACTACGAGAAGAGAAGACGTTTGAAAACTTGTGTCTGATAATATCTAATGGCCACATTTTAAAGAAAAATCAAAAAGGAAAACTAACAAGTGTTGGTCATGATGTGAACCTTTAAAACCCTCATTCATTGCTGGTACAATGGAGCATCTAGTATGGAAGAAAGTTTGGAAGTTATAAATGTAGTTATTATATGACTCAGAAACTCCACTCCTAGATACGTATCCAAATGAATTAAGAAAGACATTCAAACAAAAATTTTACACAAATATTCATAGCATCATTACTCAAAATACCAAAAAAAGAGAATCAATTCACTTGATGTATAGATAAATGTCAATTACCCATACTGCAGAAAGTTATTCCTCCATTAAAATAATGTGTAAAGACTTACCAGATTATTTCTTGTCCTTGGGAGTGAACTAAACTCAACATTTGACTTCACTTGGTATGAAAATAAACTTACGATACCTTTTATATTATTTTTGAATGTTTACTATAGAATAATATGGCATAAATATTGTGTCTTTAATGTTTCTATCAGATTCCCAATGTCCACATAAACAGTCAAAGCCGGGAAGAGTGCTGTAAATTTTGGGAATCACAACGGGCAGGTGGATCTTACTATTTATTAGAAGTCCCTTCATCACAGAAGTCAAGTTTAGAAATTTTATTAGCAAAATCTCTATTACCACCCTTAAATTCTGTCTGATAATATAATTACTTCAAAAATGGAACAAATCCTAAAAATATTTTGCCATCAATATTTATCATTAAACATTTGCTCACTTTTTTCAATAAGAACTCTGCTTTGAGAGTGGAACAATGCAGGGTGTTTGTACTATTTTTCTTACTCATTTACGTATTCTGGGAGCAGTAAATTATGCCCTGTTATGGAAAGACATATTGGGCAATCTTATCTGTGATTGCTTTTGTTTCAGCATAAGGCAAGCTTGGATCAGTGTTAGTCCTTGCTAACAGCAGTTTACAGCCTTGTTGAATCTGTCAGTAGAGAGCCAATATGATTCACTTGTCATTTATGACAAGTCCTTTGAACATGTAAAAAATATTCAACAGCCATTTACGAGCGACTGTATTCCTGTTGACATTGGGGAAAACTCCTCTTCATTTTCTATAACTGTGTCATTTCTTTTGCCTAGACTGAGCATTCTTATTCTTGATTTCTCCATCATTTCTGATGGGAAGCTAGCTTTAAGGTCTAATTATTACACTGTCTGTCACAGGATCAAGGAGATGGAGTTGGTGATGCCCTCTGGTCTGTACTCATGCTGTCCCCACTTCTTTGAAATGAATTCTTCCCTGATGAATCTATGGTGGAATAGGACATCTTGGTTCTTTCAACTGCTGATTTCATTGCTGTAGCATCTGTTCCTAGAAGATTATTGCCACTTGGGGCTTGCTTATCAGGCCAGATGAGTCTTCTCATATGAATTTAAGATGAGAAAAACCATTATAGATATTAATGTATGGAACTTTGTCAATAATTATCAATTTTCCTATTGACATGTTTTTGGTAAAATATCCTAAATTTAATCACTATTCTCATCAAATTCCGTAGACATTTATTTCTGTGTCATTTATACTTAAGATTGATCAACCATATTACTTGGTGAGTAAAACATGTTCCCAGATAGAAAATGAAGATGGAAATTTCTAAGAATAAGAACAACTTTTATTACTATTTTGCTAAGTACTATAGCTTCAGGATTTTTATACCTAAAATTTACTAGGCTACAAGAAAAATATTGGCGGTAGGTAGATTTTCATTTCTTTTGTAAATCATCATTTCATACAATAAATGAATAAATACAAATATTTATTGAACACATACTTTGTCATCATTGCATTAATAAATTTAAAAAACCCTAAGTGTCTGCTGTTAAGATACAATATTGCCCTAGGATGGGACACAATTAATTCAATATCATGAATTTTTTAAAAGTAAGGCACAGAGTTCTGAGAGTGTTTTATAATTAAGAAGGGTCAGAGTTACTAAGTTACTGATAGGGTTGGATGGAAGCATGATGCACTCTGGTTCTCACATTGTCTCACCAAGAACGTTCTTCTCTCCTTTATTCTCTGAACTTGGAGTAAGTATGTTTTTTTCCTATTGGGCTTAAAATAAATGACTAAATGAATGTAATTGATGTTTTGATTTCCTGTTATGGTATTACTTTGTAAAATCTAAATTTTTCCCATAATGACCCTTTCTTTAGCGAGAGCACCTGTATTTAAATTGAATGAATCTTGAAAGGAGCCACATGGCAAAGGGCGTTAGCATACTCTACTCTGTTCTGAATTTCTGGGGTATCTTAACATTTGCATTTGGCTTGTGATTTCTTCCTAGTCATCCTCTATGGTGAGTGGGGGTAGTGTTGGTAGAAGCTTGGCAGGATCCTTTTATCCAGTTATTTAGGAGGGCTGCTTCCTGCAATCTGTGCTGATTCTATGTGATTTTTCAAGACCATCACTTTGCTCCCGAGACACAGGGAATACAGACGATCTGCTGTCCCTAAGTTATACTTCTCTTGCTGTGATAAATAAAGGGGTTCATTTTGTTCTTCAAGTTGTGCACTTAACTTTGGAGATGTATAATTTTCCACTTCTTGCTGATATGTTTATGTTTAAAATCTTTCTCTGGTTTTGCTTCATACCTGTACAGTCTACTTTCCATCTGCTTGTCACTCTGTATATACATTCTGGGCTTCACTATTAATTTCTTACTTTTTTGAGACAATGGTCTGAATTTCTAATTTATCCCTCTCATGTGTTTAATTTCTGAGAAAAATAGGTGGCTATTTGACATTATTGGGACCTTTTCAAAGTCTATATTACTATCACACATTTTGAACAATAAAATTTAACAGAAAATTTAAAATATTTTTAAAAAAATAGTAATACTATTGTGTTCTCTAAAGCTAATAGGAATTGAAGAAAATTTACTTATATAAGTAAATCCTTAATGGAAAATTACTTATTTGTTGAAAACTAAAGAAAGGGGTCATAACAGTTTCCTGTTTTACTCATGAGATTTTTGAGCAGATGTAAAATATAATTAAATT
Source organism: Peromyscus melanophrys (assembly GCA_902168415.1). Taxonomy (NCBI): domain Eukaryota; kingdom Metazoa; phylum Chordata; class Mammalia; order Rodentia; family Cricetidae; genus Peromyscus; species Peromyscus melanophrys. The sequence continues at coordinate 55,301 of CABHPR010148285.1, read as the reverse complement.
ATATTGAATTTAATTATAAATTCCATACAGGATTAAATGATACATTTCACTCACTAATATTAAAACATTAAATCATATTTATTTTATCTATTAAAAGAATTTTCTCATGGAAGATAAAATGCACAGAGAGGTTAAATGATTTAATAATTTAATTGGAGTGATTAAATAAGCCTGCAAAAGAGCTAGTATTAGATTGAGCCTTGCTTTTAATTTTTTAAAGCTAAGAGTCAATACTTAACATCTAAAGCTAAATTATAACAAAAATGTCCTCAGAATGAAGACATACTCAGTACAAAGTCAAAACCAGAGCTCAACACTCATTGAGAGTTTCAATAAATACAAATGCCCTTCCACAACCTCTGAGGGCTGATCACAGAATGCCCTTCTCCTCTGACACAGCTACATTTGTGAATGTTCAAATCCTTCTATAAAATGCTGAGTACAGACTGATCTATGTCTACATTATTTCATGTGTGAATTTAGCCACATTTGGACCCACAACATTGAAAAACATTTTGCCAGTGCTGAACATGTACAGAATTTCATCTGATAAGCATTCCTAAACCAATACAACTTTTGGCATAATTTTAATTTTGTATTAAGTATTATAAATAATCTATAGGTGTTTAAAGTATGTAAGAATATGCAATATGTTACATTCAAACACTTGGCCATTTTTTTTTTATTAAGAACTGGATCACTAGAGTTGCTTTACATCCTTGAAGTAGTCAAGAATGCCAAGGAATGACTGTTTATGGATAAATTATGCATATTTTCTCTTATACTCTAAGTCATCTTTAAGCTAATTATAATACATAACACAAACAAATACTTTGCAAATAGTTGCTACTTTATATTATTTAAGGAAAAATAACAAGAGGAAGCTTATGCATTTCAGTACTGAGTGTGTTTTTTCTGTATATTTTCCATGCACCATTTGGGTTAAATTCATGGATATAGAAATGTAGGGCTGGCTATGTGATTGAGACCATGTGATTTCAGGACTTGTGTTCCCTTATAATACAGTCTATGTTGTGGGGGTATGTGAGATAGATAGAGGGCAGGAAAGAGAGAGAGGCAGAAAAAGAAATGCAGAGGCAAACATTTCACTAAATAATCTTTATTTCACTAAACAGATAAATATAACTAACCATTTGTTCTCTTATGTGTACTCAATATATGAGCAATGCATATGCTTTATATAAGCATTTTAAAGGCTTCAAAACATTTCCAACCCTGAGTAGGAAAAGAAAGTTGGGAAAAAAATTTATTAGAGTGTGGTCAAAAGATTGATTCCCATGTTTACAGATACATCTGAGAAGGGAACAGTCTGGCTACCTGAGACCCAGTGAGTAACAATCCCTCAAGTACCAGATCATAAAGATTAGGTCATCTTTTAATAGTTCTCACAGACCTGTCTTGTTACCTGAATTCAAATGCAATGCCATGCTTTAAAAGAGTGTAGTCAAAGATGCATGAAATTTGTGTGTATGGAGCTTATGGCATCTTTAAAATATTTATTATCCATAACATTAATTTTACAATCTCACCGTTTAAAATAGCTTGTCTCTCAAATGAATGTCATATGTTAAAGTCCACATAATCAGCTAGTTAAAAATTACTTGGTTTAATTTTCAGCAAGCTATGAATTTGATATAGAACATTGATACTGAAGATGGAATATTTTCTGGCCTGTGAAAATGAGTTTGTGCCATTCCTACGTGCAGCTAGAGTTTTCCTGGTCCTGCCTGGCCCACAGTCAGGACAAATATCCCTAACTCGCCAGTCCCGCAGCAGCTCAGACCCAACCAAGTAAACACAGAGACTTATATTGCTTACAAACTGTATGGCCGTGGCAGGCTTCTTGCTAACTGTCCTTATATCTTAAATTAATCCATTTCTATAAATCTATACCTTGCCATGTGGCTCATGGCTTACCGGCATCTTCTCATGCTGCTTGTCATGGCGGCGCAGAGGCAGTGTCTCTCTTGACTCAGCCTTCCACTTCCCAGAATTCTTCTCCCTGTTAGTCCCGCCTATACTTCCTGCCTGGCCACTGGCCAATCAGTGTTTTATTTATTGACCAATCAGAGCAATTTGACATACAGACCATCCCACAGCACCTACTGATGTTACAGAGGAACAGGGAGTGGACCGCTCAACCAAACAAAAACAAGGAGCTGGAGAGATTGCTGGCGATTAAAAGCACCAGCTATTTTTCCAGAAGACCTGGGTTCAATTCCCAGCACCCAGTGTCAGCTGGGTCCAATTCCTAGGATCTAGTGCTCTTTTGGCAATGGCAGGCACTACATGCAGCTGGTACACAGACATACAAGTAAGCAAAACACTCATTCACAATAAAATAATAAAAAATTAAATGAAAAACAAATGAACAAATAAACTATCAGTATCTATCAATATGAAAATCTATATCTGTATATTTAAATTTATGAGTAGAGGCCCAAGGTAACAACAAGTAGCTGTCTTTAAAGGCTTCTCAGTTCATCTTCCAGGTGACTGGATGTCTCTTTGTCTTTGTGTGGTCTAGCCACAGCATGGGATTTCGCCCTTATCTACTTTTCTTGGAAGAGTATCAGTCATACTGGATTTCATTTTATCTTAATGTTGCAGTAGCTCTAGAGGACTGGTAAGACAAGACTACGCTACAGGTTATTCTGAGTACTCCGTGTTGTATGAAACTGTTTTGGGTTTTTCTTGTTTGTTTGTTTGTTATGTTTTTTTTCACGCTGACTCCATTTAGCAATCAGCTTTTAACATCATTTTAAGGATGGTGAATCATTGAACACCAAGTTAAACCCACAAAACCCACCATCTATCAAACGCTACCTGAGTGTTAGACTGAAAAATGACATATTCCTGGGAGTACAAAGGGTGCCACCCTATAAACTTATCAGGGTGAGTGAAGACTGCAGAGACATATGGGCATATTAAAATTATATCAGGGAAAACAAGACTTGGTTCATATACATCAGTCCATGGAAAGGATTTGATTCATTTATCTGGCCCCCAAAGAGTGATAGACGCTTGGCACTGTGGTGGCAGCTGGACCTATATCAGTCTGTAATCTGATACCCAGTATGAATCGTCTGTCCTGTCTGTCGTCTGCCCATCCACCTGCTGGCCTGTCCAGACCTGAACCCACTGTTTCTGCTTTGGACCTGATCTTATCCTTTAATCTCTGCAGCTGATTACATTTTCACACTCGACTCCGACTTTTCTTTGGCTTGATTCATTAGCATCTGTCTGGTTTGGATCTCTCATCTTATCAATGCACACTCTATATACATGTATATCAGTGTACACCTGAAAACACTCTAACTCTGTTGTGGTCTCTTAAATGTTTATTCACTCTTTAAACTACATATATGCACACACACACACACACACACACACACACACACACACACACACACTCCCAGATCATACTACACATTTGAGATGACAATATAGCTCTAATGAAAAAGTATGTCCCATCCTAGAGGTCTTTACTTTTCTAAGAAGAAATTTTTTTCTTTAGTTTTATGTGTGTTTGCTCACGTGCATCCACATGAGCATGGGGTGGGGGGCAGAGAGAAGTAGAATACAAGAACACCAAAGCTAATTTTACTGTGAAAATCTCTTATCAGTTTAACTAAAATAAAGATACATTTGGAGATGTCAAGGGAAGTGAATCAGAAAGCAAATTCCCACCAAATTTATTATCAGAGTTCAAAACTTAGCGAATTTTAATAAACAAATCAGAAAAAAATCTTAACACATTTTATTGTAGCTCTTTATTAACTGAATTATTTTGAATGATATTTTGAAATTTTAAACCATACAATTATTTCAATAGCTGTTTTATAATTCTTTAAAAACAAATTCAACAGTTCCTTGCTTTGTGCTATGTTGCTAAAGTGATTAAGCTGAATATTACAAATTACAGAAGGTAAGGCATATGTTAGGTTCATAAGTCCGGGAACATTTTAGAGAAGGAATTGAAAATATTAATCTAATCTTATAATTTACATATTACAGTGATTGTTTTCTTGGTCAGAAATATGTCTGTTATCACAGAAATATTAAGAAAGATCAGAACAAAAAGTCATTCTGCTACATAGATCACATATGGGACTAAAACAAATAAAGACAACACTCTGAGGCAAAATTAATGTTATTTTAAGATGTTGGTGCAATTATTAAATATCTTAAAGGTGTTTGTTGAACTGATTAACAAAATATATATATTTTATGTTTGCCAAAGTTGGGTTATAGCTCTTAATTTCCACACCTTTTATGATAAGAGAAAATGTTTTTTTAACCTTCTTATTGATAACTAAAAGAGCAGACAAAGCAAAAGTGTGGTTTGGATTTTTACATCCAAGCATTTATAGGCTAATGAAATTCTTTATGTGATAGCATGTTATAGACTCTTATCTGCTGATTGTAGCTATCCAAATAATTCTTTTTTAACAGTCTGTCATATTATTATTGTCATATTATCAGTATTGTTATTATTATGTGACCTATGTGTGCCTATGTACTTTCTGTGGACTCAAACATGCCTTGGTGCACATGTGGTTGTCAGAGTACAAACTCTTAGGGTGGGTTCTCTCCTTTCATAATTTCAGTCTTCTGTTGGCCTAAATTATAAGACATGATAGTACTAACTATATGCTCTACAGGAGATCTCTTCTATTTCCCCTTCCTAGGGAAATCCATGTGTCCCCCTTGTTTTCTCCTTGTTACCTAGTCTCTCTGGGGCTGTGGATTGTAGCATGATTATCTTTTACTTTACAGCTAATATCCACTTATGAGTGAGTACATACCATGTTTGTCTAGACTGGGGGCATGTGGGGCTGGGAACATGAGGGATCAGGTTGAGGGATGAATGGAGGGGGAGAGTAATGAAAGAGATAACTTGACTTCAGGGTCGGGTAGAAACGGGAAACTCCCACAAATCCACAAGGATGACCCCAGCTAAGATTCCTAGCAATAGTGGATAGGTAGCCTGAACTGGCCATCTTCTGCAATCAGATTGATAATTGCCCCAATTGTCATTAGAGAGTTTTAGTCCAGTAACTGATGGAAACCGATGCAAAGATCCACAGCTAGGCACTGGGCCAAGCACTGGGAATCCTATTGAGGAGAGGGAGGAAGGATTGTAGAAGCCAGGGAGCTTAAGGTCATCACAAGGGAACCCACAGAAGCAACTGGCCTGCTCATGGGAGTTCACAGACTATGGACTGAGGTCTAGGGAGCCTGCATGGGACTGGCCTAGGCCTTGTACATGGGTGTGAAGGTTGTGTGGCTTGGTCTACTTGTCGCTAAAGCTTTGGATGGCTTTTGGGAACTTGTTCTCAATGCTGATCAGCCTTGCCTAGCCTTAATAAAAGAAGAGGAGTTTAGTCCTACCTCAACTGGATATGCCATGCATTGTTGGCACCCACGGGAGGTCTCCCCTTTCTGAATGGAGGTGGAGCAGTGGTAGATTGGGGGGAGAGCAGAAGGAAGGTGTGGGGAAGGGAATGAGAGGATGGAGGGAGGGGTAGTTGCAGTCAGTTTGTATAATAAATGAAAACATTTAATTAATAATAATAATAAAAAGGATATGCTCTACAGAAGCTCTTCTGTTCCATGGATATCTCCCTTAACAGATTGTAGAGTGGTGGTCTTGTTCTTTTGTGGTGATCACGATCAGTGATCCCAGCAATCACAGTAATTCTCTTTGTCTGTTAACTCAGAACTTATGAGGTTCCCAAAGTAGATGGATGCTATCTTAACTTCCTGTCTAGTGGAATCACACTTGCATTATCTTCTAGAAGTATTTCTTTCTTTGAAGCCAAAATATTCAGGCTACCATATCATTACATCATGGTCATAGAAAGCAAAAATCTTTGTAGAAGAATACTCAGGAAAATAATGGGTGGTACCACTTGTCTTTTCTTCTTAGTTCTTTGATACAAGAGTCCTTGCTCTTAAAAAAAGAGAGAAAGAAAGAAAACAAAAAACACTGTATATTGGAACAGATTCACAATATCCTGAAGAATGTGGATTTCAGCATGAGCTACCCCAAACTGTGGCACTTTAGCATTTAAAAAATTACCAGAAAGAAGAAAGTCATTATCACCTTTCCATTGATGCTTTCCCCCAAAACTCTATGAGGGTAACCACTGAATTATCGCCCTTCTCCCTTGAAACACAATCTAAGAACCTTATATAAGAGGTAACCTTGTCTTCAAAAGAAAATAACGTCATTGTCTAGGAAGACAAAGAAACATGGAAAAGAGCCTAACATGACAGGAAATGTTTAAATTCTCCTCAGTTCACTTACCAGTAAATTAAATTTGTGTTTTCTATATCTATAGGACTGTACCCTCTTCATCAAATTTAATCTGAAACATATATGTGTTTGCCTGTCATTTATGTCTTCATTTATATAGACTCCTGTGCTGCATAAAACATACAAGAAATAAATATATATGCTTTTTTCCCCTTGCTAGTTTGTCTTTTTTTGTAGATAACCACGAACAAGCAGTGGCTTAGAAAAGAAAATTATTTTCCCCTTTAGAACTTTGCCTAAGCCTTGGAAGATAGTGTAACTCATCCAACACTTGAAAATGATGTTCTCCTTGTCTCTCTATATATAAATTAAATACTTTCTTACTTCAAGAGGGAGGAACCAGGACACAGTCACAATCAGATCAAAGCAAAACCAAACTGTGTAAATGACTCAATGTCTAATGTCTAGGATCAACTTCTGATCTACCGGGCTCATCCAAAGGTCTTGAGTCACTTCTTGGCTCTGTGCATTGCAACACACACACAGCTTATCTTCTATGCTCTGCCTGACTCCACTCCACAATTGCTGATATTCTTGATGAACATTCCAGTACTGGTATCTTCAAACTATTGGGTCTTCTGCTTCAGCAGGGCTAAACTCTTATCAATAGTCTTTCCTAGACTCTCTTCATAGTTCCAAGCCTCAAATTCTTTGCATAACCCCTTCAATCCTGGACATTCAACTGCTACTGAGGCAGCACCTACATTAATGGCCTCTACTGGCCTTTCACAGTGCCAAACTTTGGCTTCTCTCCAGGATCCCTTCATGCCTCAAAATCCAATACCACCTGGGTGAATCTTACACCACCAAGTTCAGCTGCCACTTTTACACTGATATCTAAACAGGTATCTAAATACCTCTGGAACACAGCTTCTGTGTGCTGGCTTACGGGAAACACTTCCTAGAAGATGTCACCTCAATGATGCTGGTCTCTTATTAATTACAGTTGACTCCAGCTCAAGCTTACCAGATATAACAGATTCTTCTTACAAATGGCATGGTAGAGTCTGTTTCCCTCTGAAACTTCACAAGCTAGGCCTTCATTGTTTGCACTGATCTCAATATTCTTATCTTCCAAGCTCTTACAGAATATCTGACTGAGCACTCAACATTCAGTGGCTTTTCTAACCCAAAGTTCCAAAGTCCTTGTACAGTTCTCCCAAAACCTAGTCAGATTTGTCACAGCAGTTCCTTACTATGATGATACCAATTTATATCTTAGTTAGGGTTTGACCAAAAGCAAATTGGAGAGGAAAGGGTTTATTTGTCTTGATCTCCCACATTGTTCAAGGATGATAACATGGCAATTGTCCAGGCCCTCCCTCATCAACTGTTAATTATTAAAATACCCTACATGCTCAGATACAGTCTGTTCTTCTGGAGGCATTTTTTTCATTTAAGATTCCCTCTTTTCTGATGACTGTTCCTTTTGTCAAGCTGACATAAAAGTAGCCACATACTCCTTATGAGTCATAATTTACAGTTCACCATTAGGGTCTTTTTTGGACATGAATCTAGTCTTAGATTTTTAGAAGCAATGGGATGTGTTAATAATGGGTTCTAAGGAGAACTGATGTTGTATTGGTTGCCACTGACACAGAAGAAATCATTATAGGTTCACTAGGAAATACCACACTTAGGGTTGTCTTATATTGCTAGGGGAATAAAAACTCGATTCAAAGTAAAAGTGATTTCTTCCAAGAAGATGGGTTCTGGAGATAGGCTACCTGTATTAGCTTAAGGGCCTAGGGAAAGATCTGGCATGGTCTCAATCATTCACATAGCATAGAGGTCATTTGAGTTATTAGCCATCTTTGGGCCTGATTGTGGGAGCTTGGAGAAACCCCTGATTATACAGATAATATAAGTGTCATTTATACTATTAGCCACCTCCAGTCCTAGTTGTAGGAGATTGAATATAGCCTAACCCTTCAGATAATACCAATTACCAGGCTGTAAACTACCTCCAATTCCCAGCCTTCTGGATGGAAAAACAGGTTATACCTCTTTTCCTTTGAGAGGAAAACCCTGGGTGCTTAACATGCCTGGTTTCCCCGAAATTTGTGGGTACAAGGACCTTTGTTCTTCCATAACCCCACATGCATATGCCAGTCCACAACATCCATTTATTTTCTAATGAGTACCCTCAGTTTAAGAGCAGACAACTTGCATCACTGGGTGTTTGACTTATATTCAAACTATGACAGATGCAGGGTGAAATTCTACTCCTTTTCTTCTGCTTCAGACCTGCAAATGTGGAGAAAAATGGGTCTCCCCCAGGAAACAGAGGAAACTTACAGGTCATTTATGTGCTGGTTCAATGAGAACTTAGATTCCTTTTTAAGTTAGGCATATCCAATTTAAATATTTGCCTTCACACCATCAACTATCAGTACTCTATTTATTGCTGAAAATAATCTTTAGCATCTTTTTTTTTTTTTTTTGGTTTTTCGAGACAGGGTTTCTCTGTGTAGCTTTGCGCCTTTCCTGGAGCTCACTTGGTAGCCCAGGCTGGCCTCGAACTCACAGAGATCCGCCTGGCTCTGCCTCCCGAGTGCTGGGATTAAAGGCGTGCGCCACCAACGCCCGGCAGCATCTTTAATTCTAATCAGATTAGCCAAGTCCAGAAACTCTAGAAAGAATATCAATCAGAGATTGGGATAGAATTCTGTTCCTCTAGAAATATTCTTAGCACCAAACCAGTGTTGTGCAGAGAAATGGATAAATAAGGAAATAGAAGGAGAGAGAGAGAGAGAATATATTGGCTTATGTAATTTGGTCAAATGAGAGATATCATATTTTTCTATTGGCAAGCTACAGACCCAGATGGGTTAGCATAATTCTAGCCTAAGTTCAAATGTCTGAAAAATAGGACAATTAATTTCAGTTGTAATCTGGAAGAAAGAAAAAAAAATGATATCCTTGTTTGAGTCATCATGCAGAGTAAATTCTTCTTTGCTTTGACTTTCCTTCTACTCCATCTCTCAAAGTACTATTTGAGATGCCCCATCATATCGATGTGGTGATATGTTGTTTTGCTTCATTCACCAGTTCACATGGAGATCTTATGCAGAAACATGACTCACTTGACCAAATGGCTCAGGCAATCTGACACCTATAATTAATGGTCCCACTCTCTTAACAACTGGATTTGTTTCTGGAACCTGTTCTAAATATTTTACTTCTATCATTTTCTGTAGCTTCAATCACCATATGGACACATTGCTAATACTTGGGTTTTCATTTATTCTTCTTAATTAAATGATGTTCTCTTCAGTTCTTTTGTCATGATCATATAAAGACTATGGCAATTGGCTGGCAGGCTAAGATTCTATGGGAATTAAGACAATGCTTCTCAAACATCAACATTCATAGCAATCACTTAAGGATTTTTCTTGAAACTTAGTTTGACTCACTAAGTCTGGAGAGGCATCTATAATGAATAATTTGATCATTAACTTTATTAGACTGAGAAAGGCCTAGGAGTAAGTTAGATCACTTCTAGGTATGTCTCCAAATGTGGTTTTAGAGATATTTAATTAAGAGGGGAAGACCCACCATGAATGTACATGTTATTGCCCAGTGGGCTATAGAATGTAATGACAGTGGTAAAAATTTGAACCAGTGTAGCTAAGGCATTTCTTCTTTCTCTGCTTCATGGCTACTATGATGGGAGCTGGCTGTTCTACTCTATGACTCTTTTCACATCATGATAGCTTAAAGTGTTTATATCCAGTATTTTGTCAGAGAAATGAAACATCTGAATGACACATCTTAAAGCTTGCATTTCTAGCATAATTTGCGTGGTCCCAGTGATATTTACTCATAGACTACTACAATTTGAAGAGCAATGGATATAGTTATCTGCAGGTCACTGAAAGAACCATAATAAACAGTGCTTAAATGTCTTCATTTTTTTGTTAATTAAAGTGTAGAGGTAGAAAGGAGCTGCTGTTCATATTTGATGTAATTCATGGACTCAGATGTCTTTCACAGTGTTTTTGCACAGTTTCCAGTGGGACATTTAATTAGAAATCACATGCCTGCATTATAGAATATGAGAACTTATTATATTTGTAGAAAAAGAATAGGGAGTATAAGGCCATTATGTTTCTCTCTTAAGATGATGCAGATATAATACACATTAATTACACATCCACAGATAACTTCAGGGATGGCTGAGAAATGCCCAGGCATATCTTGTTTAATTATAATTCATGCCTTTGTGCTTCACACATAATGCACTTTATTTTACAAATTAAAGTTCTGTGGCAATCCTGCATCAAATTTTTCTGTTAATACCACAGTTTTGCAGCAGCATGAGCTCAGTTCATTTCTCTTTATCATGTTTTGGTAATTATCTGAACATTTGGTAATTATCACAACATTTACAACTTGATCTTATTATCATACCTATGATAGGGGCCTATGACATCATGTTAAAATTTCTTTGGGGCAGCATGAGTGAACTACCCCAAACAAAACTCTGTGGACAAATAATGTCTATGCTCTGCCAACTCTGCCAGCTGACTCCTCCATAACCTCTCTACATCTCCTCAGAAAATCCTGCTTCCTGAGTTACATATATTGAAATTTAGCCATAAATAATCATATAGTAGCTTTTACATCTTCAAATGAAGGAAGGGTCATACATTGCTCACTTTAAATCAAAGGCTGGAAATGATTAAGCCTGATGAGTAGGCTGGTTGAAAGCCAAGGTAAGTCAAAAGCTAGGCCACTTATGCCAAACTGTTAATCAAGCTGTTCATGAAAAGGAAAAAGACTTCAAGACAACTTAAAATTCTACTTCAATGATTAATCTATTTTAAGAGTAATAAGAAACAAAGTAGACATGTGGCTGGTATGGATAATGCAGCAGTGTTTGTGTGGGTCCACAGAATTGTCCTCAACCAAAGTCTAAACCATCATCTAATGCAGGACAGGATCTTTATTCTTGGGGATAGCCGATTTTCTCACTACTATGACAAAATAGATAAAAAGCAACTACTTATGGAAAGAAGGAAGAGGAAAAGAAGGAAGAGTTTATTTTTACTCAATGTTTGTGGGAACCCGCAGACGTTTCCTAGGGAGATCTGAGCTTGCTTTACCAGCAGTGCTGCATAAGAGGATGACTGAATCATGAGCCTGGGTACCAGGTGTTTGGAAGGGTCTGCACTTGACTGTATTTAGCAATGGGGAGGTCTTTTGCCTCGCCCCATGACATTGTTATAAAAAGTCCTTTTGAATAAAGTTCTGGGCCATTGGGTATTGACTCAGGTACCCTCGAAGTTTTCCTGTGGTTCTGTCTCTCTACTCATTAGCTAGGCCTATCATTCTACCTAATATTTCTTATCCCTCTCTCCTCTTCATAGGAACCCTTTAAAAGTGGGAGCTGACCTCCCACAGATAGCGCCCAACATGGGGCACTGGGAGTGGAGGAAGTTAAGTGAGAGTAGGAAAGCACCCTCTGGGAAGCAGTTGAACATGTCCAGTTTTGTTGTAAATGTGAAGGCAGGGGCATTCTATTTTCAGGAGTAAAACTGTATATAGACAAAGTGACTGAAAGAAAAGCCAAAGCAAGTAATCTTTTTCTGTTTCTGTCTGTTTCTCTGTTTCTCTCCCTTTAAAGTTATAAAAAAGTTATGGTGAAGGTTGAGGAATATAAGCTTTAGGTCTAAGGATACAGTGAAGGCATAGTAGGAAAAGCCACATAGAGTAAGAATAGTTTCCCCCTGAGTGTGGATGGGAGCTGAGATGTAGAAAGTGGCATCCAGAACCTTGTGGCCACTGTGAGCTTGACAGTCTGAGCAGCTTCAGAAGCTCCAGAAGACACCGACAATAGTGGATTCCAGAGCCAGCACAAGTGGTGGCAGCCAGACATCAGCATTTCCCCATGGGGAAATCAGTGCAGCACAGGTGGCAGACACCTGAGAGACATCACCAGCAGTGAGGGTCTATAAGCTTTTTGCTGAGAGGAAGCCTCAGTGAGTCAAGCAGAAACACCCGGGAAGGGCAAACAGCAGGTAGCAGCAGTGGCTTGGAGAGTACAGCAGACACTTTGGACCCCAGCCAGAGTCCCCTGCAGCCACAGCTTAGTAAGAGATGCCCGGGAGAGTGCAGAGGGAAAGCTGAGCAGGGCAGCCTCCCCCCAGGGTGGAACAGCAGTGAAGATAGTGCTACAGACCCAGGGAAAATCCCTAGCTGACAGAACACCTGGGTGAGACTCGCTGGAACTCAGAGCAACCCAGCACCCAGCAGCAGGGTGTGGCTGGAACCATGAAATTGCGTGGGGCAGCATTTGGCCATGCAAGCAGAGAAGCACAAGGAGGTTTCTAGGACCTGGGGTGCTGAGCACAGGGCTGCCAGTGAAGCAGGTAATGGGACCCAAAGGAGCAACAGCTTGTAGCAGCAGGGTTTCCTCCCAGAGCCAGGGTTGCTGTATGAAAACCACACCTCATAGCAGTGAGAGGAACATTGAGCCACTGAGGTGAGAAATAGTTGAGAGTCCTCGGTCCCAGGACTGGGACTGTTAAAAAATAAGCGGACTGGGACAAAGGCTTTGCTGCTATTTGGTATTCAGTAACTGGGACTGGGAAAGCCAGCAGCTAAAGCCATGCATTCTGTTTGCTGCCTGTATAAAGGTCTCTTTTGAGAGGACTTGGCACTGGCCAGCTAATAGCTGTCGCCCTGGGGAAGATTGTCTAAGAAGGCTACAGACTGCAGAGCTCAGCTGTACCTGAGAGTTAAAGTGTGAAGACTCTGGTTTGAACTGAATTGTTGCACTAAGGGAAACTGCAAAAAGTTTTTTACTGTGGGTTTCCTTGTATTTGGAGCTTTAAGATTGATGTCAGAAAGCTTTCTAGAACTTTAGGACTGGTCCAAGGACTCTTCTTGAACATTTTGGACTTAAGAAATGAGATGGACAGAGGTGATTCAGTTGTAATGGGACAATTTTGACTTTACTTGTGGATATAGACACTACTTACATACTGTTTTGTGTTAAAAATGGAACTGTTTAAATGGAGAAGTCTGGGCTTTTTCCTACTTTGGTTCAAATGCAGTTTAAAAAAATTATAAAGAAAAGGGGGAGTTAATATTCCTCAGCCTATTTAATTTAATTATAATTTTTTTCTTGTCTCTTGAGTAGATTGATGTTAACTTGTGTTAATGTACCCTATGTTTTATATAGGTCTATTAAAAAATTGCTTTTGAATTTTCGCTGAAGTTTTTAAAGTGTTAATGGTTATATTGAGAGTATTGCTTTTGGATGTAGGTTTGTAGGAACTGTAATTGTGTATAGTAATATTTATGTTAGAGTTGTTATATTAACCTGTTGATATTGATGCACCATGGTTTAGTGAAGCTAAGGGAATATTTAAGTTTGATGAGGATACATCAGAAGTTTGTCTTGTTTCATTAGCAAGAAATGCAAATGGTTCTATTAAGAGATTGCTTTAAAGTGTATTTTTTGTTAAAGTTTTCAAAGTGTTAATGGTTCTTTTTTTTTGGTTTTTTGAGACAGGGTTTCTCTGTGTAGTTTTGGTGCCTGTCCTAGATCTCACTCTATAGACCAGGCTGGCCTTAAACTCACAGAGATCTGCCTAGCTCTGCCTCCCAAGTGCTGGGATTAAAGGCATGTGTCACCACCACCTGGCATTAATGGTTCTATTAAGAGTTTGCTTTTACACGTAAGTTTGAGAGAATTGCAATTATTTATAGCAATATTTATTTTAGAATTATATTAATTTGTTAATGTTAATGATGAAGCTTAGGGAGTCTTTAAGCTTGATGCAGTTGCATCAGGAGTTTATTGATTTATTTGATGTGGTTACATCAGGAGTTTATTGATTTAAAAGGGGGCTTGGTGTAGCTAAGATTGTTGTAGTCATCCTAGACCCATTGCAAAAAGGATATTCCATCTTTATCATCCTTTACTCCTTCATTGGGGTTGTGGCAGCTATGAGAATTACTGTGGCTATTACAGCTGCTTGAAATCTCTTAATGGGGAGCTTTTTAAAATATTAAGAAGAGGGACCTGTGAGAGCCCACAGAGGTTTCCTAGCGAGATCTGAGCTTGCTTTACCCAGCAGGGTTTCATGAAGGGATGATTGAACCATGGGTACCAGATGTTTGGAAGGGTCTACACTTGGTTATATCTAGCAAGGGGGAGGTATTTTGCTTGCCCCTTGGCATTGTTATAAAAAGCCCTTTTGAATAAAGTTCTGGGCCATTGGGTATTGACCCAGGTCCTCCCAAAGCTATCCTGTGTTTCTGTCTTTCCTCTCATCAACTAGGTTTCTCTTTCTACCTGATTATTTTCTTATCCCTCTCTCCTCAAGAGAACCCAGGGTTAAGTGGAGGCTGATCACCCACAAACATTCAAGTATATAATAAAAATTGATAAGTAAGGCAATGGAGGCAAGAGGGTCTCTCAACTTCAACAATAAGAGATTGTAGCTACTTGCTCACATCAGTGAGGATCCTGGAAGAAAAGAAGTAGAACTCAAGATGCTTATGTGTTCTTATTTCTCCCTGTTTATTCAGTCTCTGAACAAAAAATTGAGGGTAACCCCATGTGGTCATTTGTATGAGAATAGCAACCATAGTCTCATGTATTTAAATGTTTAGTTCTCAGTTGGTTTACTGTTTTGGAAGGATTAGGGGGTATGGCTTTTTTTGTAAAAGTTGAGTCATTGGGGATGGGCTTTGTGGTTTAAAAGCCTACTTCAAATCTCATCTCTCTTTCTGCCTCTCTGACTGTGGATAAGGATGTAAACTCTTAGCTACTGCTCCAGTGCAATGCCTGCCTGCTGCCGCCACAGTCCCTACCATAATGGTCATAGGCTAACTCTCAGAAACTGTAAGCAAGCTCAGCATTAAATACTTTCTTTAATAATTAACCTTAGTCCTGATGTCTCTCCACAGCAATAGTCCAGTAATTAAGACAATCCTTAAGTTGATTCTCTCTAAAGCACCCTCATAGACACACCCGAAAGAGTGCTTGACTAATGCCTTCAGCATTTCCCATTACAGTCTGGGTAACTAGCAAAATTAACAATAAGCACCTAAAAATGAGGTGATGTTTTTCTCTTTTCTTCCTTGCCACTTAACCTGCAGTAAGGGCCCATCTTATTCTTGGTGCTTTGCTAAACTTTATAGAAACAAATATGCCTTTTCAGAGCCTGAATTGATTTAATATTAAGTTGCTATCCTGAATTGAAATATTCTTCATTAGATTGTGGGGGGAAATCACATTTAAATACTGTTGATCTTTAATTATAAAAGTAAAGGTAGTTACATTAATTATTTATACTTTCCAATTATTGTTTTAGTTCATTTATATAAAATGTTTATAAATAGATATTTTAATTGAAAAAAATTAATAATTATACTTTCTTTAATTTTTTAGAAGCTTATGGCAGTTAGCAGCTATAGAAAAAATGTCTAATACTAGCAAAGATTTCTTCTTGAAGTTTAAGGAAAAAAGCCATCTCAACACATACGAAAGTGCAGAGTGCAGCAGCATGTCCTGATGCAGGAGCTCTGGACTTGCATGGGATCTACAAAGATGTTTTTTGGTTAGTCATACTAAATAACAGATTCTCAGTAAGACAAGAGAACTGAGTATGATAATGAAAAAAGATGACATCAAATATTTCCATAGTTGGAAAAGAGTAGACAGTTCTGGGCATCATAGTGTTTAGTAGTAACTGGCTGAATCTCTTCTGAAGATCTAATGCAGCCTAGGATTATAGGTTGAAGCCAGTCATCATTTACTGCTCAGAATACCTTAAATCCCTTACAAGTGACACTAAGTCTATTTTGCATGTGTTCCATTAGTGAACTAAACCTTGAATGACAGAGCATCTGCACACAGTGGTTAGCTGAATGTTTTAAGACTACTGTTTAAAACTGTTGCTCAGGAAATAAGAATAAGATACTGCTACTCATTGACATAATGTTTGATTCCCCAGGAGCTATAGAAAGATACAATGAGATTAACATAGTTTTCTTGTCTTGTAACAGCATTCATTCTGCAGCCTGCGGATGAAAGATCAATTTAAAATTTAAAGTCTTGTTATTAAAGAAATATATCTCATAAAGCAATGGCTGCTATTGGTGGTCGGTTCTCTGGTTATACGGAAAATGAAAATGTTTGTATAGGTTCTTTGTGCTAGGTATCATGAGAAATATCCATTATCTCTTATAAGGAGAAAGGAAAAATTACGTATTAATTGTCATGTGGAAGAAGTTGATTTCAACCTTGATGGATATTTTGAGGGCTTCCAGGCTTTAGTAGAAGGAGAAACTGAAGATGTGGTGAAAAAAAAAGAAACAGAAGAAAGAAGAAGAAAAAGGAGGAGAAGAAGAACTGGCCGTGTCTGAAGATTTGCCTATACTGCTGCAGTCTCACAGTAAGATTTTAATAGACTAGCAGACATTTCTCATATGTCAACACAGAAAGTGGTTTCTTAAGATGAAAGCTAATCTTGGTGAAGATGCTGTTAACAGTGGTAAAATGATAAGAGAGGACTCAAACTACTAGATTGTGTGGTCTAGTTTTATGTTAACTTATCACAAGATAGAATCATTATGGAAGAAGGCATCTCAATTTAGAAATTCCCCCACACACACACACCCCTGACAGGCATGTGAGCAAGCCTGTAATGTATTTTCGTGATTGATGCTTGATGTAGAAGGTCCTAGATAACTGTGAGTGGTGACTCCCCTAGGCAGTTGGTTCTTCGTGCTATAAGAAAGCAAAAGAAAGCCATGAGGATCCAGTCAGAAAGCAGCATCTGCTTGAGTTATTGCCTCTAGGCTCCTGCCCTGCTTCAGATCATACCTTGGCTCCCTTCAGTGATGGAATGAATGAGGAACAGGAAGCTGTTGCTTTTGGTCATGGTGTTTTATCCCAGCAATAATAACCCAAATTAGGACAAAGATTAATCTAGGTATAGCAGTGTCAGAACTTGTGAGGATTGATTCCAGTTTTGGAAGGACTTTTACTGCACAGAGAAGTATCCACCAGTATCACATGGTAGAGAGGAACTTTTTAAGACAGCCCTGTCTCCTAGACGAGTCCTCCATCCTTGATTCCTTAATTATGACTTTAAATTTTTAACATTTATTATTAACATGAACCATTTAATATTTACCTATTTGCTTCTCATTAGCAGAAAAATATAAAATATAAAAAATATAAAATATAAAATATAAAAAATATTTGAATATTATTTTGAAAGTAGTGATAAAATTTATTATTTTTCCTAATTTTTATAGATCATCTGTATATGTACATCAATTAATATCCACAATTAATAATATAGCCAAATAAAGCTTTACATTTATCTTTAATAATATGATTTCAAACTAAGTAGTGTGATGATAAGGTACAGAAGGTCAGAGGTAAACTGAATATTAGGGTAAGATATTTTTATGATACTAACATTTCAATTGTCCCCTTGATGACCTGGGTAGAAATTATTTATAGATATGCATAACAATGTGGAATTATGGACGTATGTTGGCAAAGAAGGAAATTTGTAACTGTTGGAGAATATCAGAGACAGGTGATGGAAAAGGAGTTTTGGTAACAGATGTTATTATTTTCTCTATTAGAAATGAGGACAAGCTTTCAGATTCCAGCACCAATGCACAAAACTGTCACAGATGCATGGATTTTAAGCTGAGCACTAGGAATCAGAGATAGTTGGACCCTAGAGGCTCAGTGGTCAGGCAGACTAAACAATAATTAAACTCTAAGTTCAGTAACAGAATCTGTTTCATAAAGAATAGTAATGTGGAAATAGAAGAAGATATTCATTATTGAGTTCTGGCCTTCACACGCACACCTACAGACAAATACACCAGCACATACATGTGTATACAAGTAACACATACAAACAGATACACATGCATACACACAAGTAAACAAAAGTTGCATTTGTTTCCCTATTGAATCTTTAAATTAATACTTCTATTCTTATTATAGTCTCCATTTATCTAATCTAAATAAGGGATTCTATCAAAGATTTATATAGAAAAGGAAGAATTGAGTAATAGTTTTGTGAGAACTCAGGGTAGCTTCCACTGTGTTGTTGATACTTCATCTACAGAAAACTTATAAAGCTTCAGTTCATGCCTTAGCAATGAGGATTTAGCTTTCAAAGTTCTTCATGCAATTCTCAGCTCCAAGATATCTTACGTGTTATCTGTAGCACATATATCAGTCCTTTGGCATTCTTTAGTAACTTTTCAAAACCTTAGTCAAAATCAGATTTCAGTTTCCTGTGACCCACTCAACTCTCCCAGGCTTTCACTCATGCTTTTGGCCTTTATGCCTTCACCTTTGATCTCAGATTCCTTTTCTCAACTTCCTATTTCTTTCTCAATGCAACTATGGTCTGTCTTCCTTAGAGTCTAGTGTAAAAGATTTCCCTGTATTATACTCACTTAGCATTTTGAAACAGACAATGGTTTTGATGTTTTTCACACAATTGTATAATTATTTGACTACCGTTTCTAATTTTCTAGCTAGAGCATGGCAAGAATTCCTTGCAATAAAAAAAGAATTACATTGTGGAAATTTTTTTTGTAGCAGAACTGATTATCAAAGAGCCTCAAAGGCAGAATTTTCTTTTCATTACACAATGACAACTTAAATGATTAAAATTCTTTATTAAGTCATATCTGCTTGAGAAGATCATCGGTTGGAACTAACTTAGACTGAAGCAGTGTTTGCTCTGTCATGAGCATGTGCATTCAGTTCTTGTGACAAGAGCAGAAGAGTCACAGGGAACAAAAAGAGTGGGGAGCACTCACAGCCACAGTGACTTACGATGAATGATATTCCTGCCAGCAGATTTGCCATTTGTATGAGATTCTGTAAGCAATAAACTATAGTAAAATAAAGCTGTAATTATATTTTAAATAAAGTACCCCGAATTTCCTAACTATCCCAA
Source organism: Peromyscus melanophrys (assembly GCA_902168415.1). Lineage (NCBI taxonomy): Eukaryota > Metazoa > Chordata > Mammalia > Rodentia > Cricetidae > Peromyscus > Peromyscus melanophrys. The sequence continues at coordinate 35,993 of CABHPR010148285.1, read as the reverse complement.
GTTTCAGATTTTTAATTATAGAAAAGTATAGAGATGAAAGGCAAAGTGCTAGAATTCTCTTCCCCGAAGACCACTAGGTAGCTATGTGGGTTTCCTTTCCTAGTTTTGTTTGTTCTCCAGTTCCTGTTCTAGGTATATGAATGCACATTGATTTGACACTGTATACTGGACCAAGTAATATATACAAGCAGACCCATTAGAATAACACCTGACTTCTCAGTGGAGACTCTAAAAGTCATAAGGACTTTTCAATCTTCTATGAAGTCATTCCAGACTAAGATACCCAGTAAAACTTGCAATCACAATAGACAAAGAAAAACTTCCCATGATAAACACAAATTTAAGCAGTCTCTATCTACAAATCTAGCTCTACAGAAGGTGCTAGGAAGAAAACTAATTTGAAGAGATTAACCACAACCAAGAAAACAAAGAATAAATAACGTCAAACCAATAAATCAAAAGGGGGACCCACATCCTAACAACAAAATAACAGAAATCACCAAATACTGTCATTAGTAACTCTCAACATCCGTGTTCTCAGTTTCACAATGAAAAGACACTGACTAAGAGATTGGATTTGAAAATTGGATCCAACATCCTGCTACATCCAAGGAACACATTAAAATCAAGTATAGACATCACCTCAGGGTAAAAGATGGAAAAAAATACTCCAAGGAAATAATTTAAAAGGCAGGGTGGGGTAGCTGTTTTAATATCTGTTAAAATAAACCTCAAACCAAAACTAATCAGACGGCATAGGGAAGGACCCTGCATACTCATTAAAGGAAAAAGTTCACCAGGAAGATATTGCAATTTTAAACACTTATACACCAACACGAAGGTAGCGATGTTGATAAAAGAAATGTTACTACAGTTAAAATAAGATACTAACCTTTTTGCAGTGATAGTAGGTGACTTCAATAACCCTTCCTCACCTCACAAGTCATCCAGACAAAAACTAAACAGAGAAATTCTGGTGCTAACATTATAAAAAAAAATAACATATGTTTACAGAATATTTCATCCAAACCCAAAAGAATATACCTTCTCTACTGCACCTCATGAAACATTCTCCAAAATAGACCACATACTTGGACACAAAGAAAGTTTCAGCAGTTACAAGGAAATTAAAATAACCCTGTATCTTTTCTGACAACCAGATATTAAAACTGGGTATCAACAACAGAAACAATAGAAAGCTTACATAGTCAGGGAAAGTCAAAAATTCTCTACTGAATGAAAAAAAATGGGTCAAGTTAAATCAAGAAAAAAGTTAATAATTTTCTAGAGTAAAATGAAAATGAATACACAACATACCCAAAGTTATGGGACACAATGAAGGCAGTTCTAAGAGGCAAGTTAATATCACTACATACCTACATTAAAAAAAAACCCAGAGAGATATCGTATTAATAACTTAGCACACTTGACAGCTCTAGAATAAAAAGGAGAAATTACTCCCTAAAGGAGTAGACAGCAAGAAATAATCAAACTCAGGGCTGAAATCAATAAAGTTTATATATATATAATGAGTTACTTCTTTGAGAAAAATCAATGAGATTGACAAGCCCCCAGCCAATTAATTAAAAGGCAGTGAGAGGAGACCCAAATTAACTAAATTATGAGAAAGAGGACACAATAACAGATAATGAGACAATCCAAAGAACCCTAAGGACATAATCTAAAAATCTGTACTCCAACAAAATCCGAAAACTTAGATGAGATGGATAAATTTCTTGATATATACAGCCTACCAGGGTTAAATTAGGATCAGTTCAGATATGTAAACAAATCTATAACCCCCAGTGAAATAGATCAGTAATTAAGTCGACCAACTAAAAAAGCCCAGGACCAGATCACTGAAGCTCTATTCATAATATACAGAAATTGGAAACAGCATAGATGTCTATCAAAGGATGAATAGATAAATAGATAAAGAAAATGTGGTACATTTACACTATAGAATATTTCTCAGCCGTTGAAAAAAATGAAATCATGAAATTCGTAGGTATATGGATGGAGCCAGAACAAAAAATTCATCCTGAATGAGATAACTCAGACCTAAAAAGAATACACTTGCAGTGTGTATTTTCATATGTGCATGTTACTTGTTAAAGCTTTGGTAAGCAGGCTACAATCTATATAACCATGGAGACTAGGTATAGAGTAAGGGACTAGGGGAGAGAAAGCCTCAACTAAACATGTCTTTCTACCAAACAAAACCTCAAGTTCTGGGAATAAGTTACATCTAATCACATTGTTGGCAAAATGTGGCCCCATGGAAACCACCAAACCACCAAAGTTATTGCCAAGGCTATTGGTTACTCTCAACAAACTAATATCAAGGTCCAATTAATGAAGACAAAGACATTTTGTCCAAGAACCTGAGACTAGATAGACCATATACCTAGGGGAATACCAAATACAATAGTTCTCCTAAAGGAATGTAGCAATGAAATGACTCCTAACTATATTCTGTTATGTTCATATATCAGTGTCTTGCTCAGCCATCATCAGAGAAGCTCCCTCCAGCAGTAGATGCGAACATAGAGGCCCATAACTGTACAATGGGCACAGAGAGAGAGAGAGAGGCCTTGGAATGTTCAATCTTAAATGGATTTCTCCATCAAATCTCTCCCCTCAGGGCTGTGGGAATTCTGTAGAAGATGAGGCTCAATGATTTGAAGAGCCAGTGGAGACGGAAGACACAAGGAAACAAGGCTTTGTAGATACAACAGGGCTAACACACATATGAACTCACAGAGTCTGTGGCAGTATGCATAGGGTTTGCATGTTTCTAAGCCAGACAGAATCCCAGTACTGAGAGATAGACACAAGACTCCATCCCTAACCTGAAAGGTATCTCCAATTGATAAACACTTGCAAAGGAAAAATTAATTTTCTCCAACAGAATCAAACCTCATTTAAGTACAAGTCTCATGGGCAACAGTAGATGGGCAACACAAAATGAACTCAATAATAGTTTTGGAGGTTTTTTTTTCTCAAAATCTTTTCAAGACATTTTTTGCTTGTTTATTTTACCTTACAGTTCTTCTTCTTCTTCTTCTTCTTCTTCTTCTTCTTCTTCTTCTTCTTCGCTTATATATTATGGTTTACAATTTTGTTTTTTTATGGGTTTTCTATGTGAGTAAATGTGTGTGTCTTAGCATATGTATGTGTTTCTCATGCCTTTTCTTCAGCTTTCTTTTCTGTTTGTTTTGCCATAATCTCATTCATTTTTATTTCTTCTCCCCTCCTTTTCCTTTTTCTCAGTATTATTATTGCTATTATTATAGATGCTTGATTATTTTCTAATGATAGAGAGAAAAAAGAGAAATGGTGTGGATTTGGATGGGCAGGGAAATGGGGAAATTCTTGAAGGAGTTAGAGGAGTAGAAACCATAATCAAACATATAGTATGAGAGAAAATCTATTTTCAATTAAAAAATGATCATGTACTAAATTTTTAATTTCTTAGTTTGTTTAGTAAAATGATAGTACATAATGATTTCAATGGATTAGTGTTTATATTTCTAATATTTTTGGTTTTAATTATACTATTCTCTGTGGTGATATTTTATTTGTGCTGAAATGTGATATTTTATTTGTATGTTAATAAATAAAGTTTGCCTGGAGATCAGAGGTCATATCAAGCCATAAACAAAAGTCAGGTGGTGGTGACACATACCCTTAATCTGATCACATAGCAGGCAGAGTCTCTGTGTGTTCAAGGATACAGCCAAGTGTGGTAACAAACACCTTTAATCCCAGTACCAACCATAGAGACCTGGAGGTCTGTATAGACAGACAATGACGAGAATGTGATGTGGCTGTGCTTAGAGCCAATGAGAAGGCAGAACAGGAAGACAATAAAGGCCCAAGTTAGACAAGAACACGCTCTCTTGGGAAGCTACGGTGAGGTGGTAAGCTAAGGTTAGTTGGTAGCTGTTGCTCTGATCCCTGTGGCTTGCACCTCTGTATTTGGCTCTGTGTTTCTTATTTAATAAGACTGTTTAAAAATTCGTCTACAATTCTCATTATAAATTATCATTGATTTTCACTTCATGAGTGAATTAAAGCAAAATGTTCTGTGAATTAAATTAAGTATCATTTACATTTTAAAATTTTTACAAAGGACAATTCTTTAGAATCTACATACCATCTTTGATTGAACATCACAAACAATGTTTAAGAAATACCCATTAAAAACACATTTCCAAAGTCAAATCAGAGCCTTAAAGGTGGATATACAAGGGAAAATGATTTTGCAACTCCTAAAATGTTTTATCTTCTGTCTTCCTTCATCACTTCAATAGCTATCACATCTTTACAGAAATTACTTATTGGTAATAAGGATTGTCAATATTCAATGAGGCTCAGAGAGTACTATTAGTTTAAAGTGCATACTCACGTGTGTGTGCATGCACATACAAAAGACTCTTTAGACAACACAAATACAAGGCAATAATGTCTCTTGTTTATTCTTCTCTCATATAATACATTCTGACTGCAGTTTCCTCTTCCTCCACTCCTCCCAGTTCTCCCCCCAACTCTCCTTTCCCACAAGTCCACTGCTCCTCCGTTTCCCTGAAAAAAGAGCAGGCCTCCCAGGAATATCAACCTAACACAGTATAACAAATTACAGTAATACTTAGCACAAACCCTCATACCAAGGCTGGATAAGGCAACCCAGTATGAGGAAAAGGGTCAAAGAACACCCCTTCACTCCCACTGTTTGGAGTCCCACAAGAACACCAAGCTTCTCAACCATAACAGATATGCAGAGGACCTAGGGCAGACCCATGCAGGCTCTCTCTTCAGTCTCTGTGAGTCCGCATGAGCCCTGCTTAGTTAATTCTGTGGGCTGTGTTCTTGTGGTATCTTGACCCCCTCTGGTTCCTGTAATCCTTCCTCACCCTCTTCTGCTGGGTTCCCCGAGTTTCAACTAATGTTGACTGTGGGTCTCTGCATCTCCTCAAATCAGTTGCTGAATGGAGCCTCTTTGATGACAATTAGGCTAACCACCAATCTTTTCATGAAAAAAATTATGAATTATTTCATTGACTATTTTTTGACATTTTTGTTTGGTTCTATCCTAGGTCTCTGGGTTATCCAGTCCATTGTTCCTGACCTTCCAGGTAGTGTCAAACATAGGCTCCCTCTTGTGCCATGGGCCTCGTATTAGACCAGTCAATTGGTGGCCACTCCCACAAGCCCTGAGCCACCATTGCCCCACACATTTGCAGGGAGGATGAATTGTAGGTCAAATGTTTGGTGGCTGGGTTGATGTCGAAGTCCCACCATTAGGAGCCTTACCCGGCTACAGAATGGTTGATTCAGACTCCATTTCTCTCATTACTAGGAGTTTCCTTAGGGTCACCCTCATAAATTCCAGGGAATTTTCACAAAACTCGGTTTCCACATCAACTCCCCCAACTGTCCCCCAATTCCAGTTATGCATCCTCATACTCTCACTCTCCATCCCCACCCCATCCCTTCTGCTCTGATCCCTACCTGCCCTAGTCCACCCTCAAAATCTATTCTATTTCCCCTTCCCAAGGAGGTCCAAACATCCCCTCTTGAGCCCTCCTTGTTCTTTATCTTCTCTGGGTCTGTGGGTTTTAGCAAGGATATCCTTTACATTACAGCTAATATCCACTTACAAGTGAAAACATACCATGTTTGTTTTTCTGTGTCTGGTTACCTCACTCAGGATAACTTTTTTCTAGTTATATCCATTTGACTTCAAATTTCATGATGCCTTTATTTTTTAAACAACTGACTAATGCTCCATTGTGTAAATGTCCCACATTTTCATTAGCCATTCTTTGGTTGAGGGATATCTATGTTGTCTCCAGTTTCTGGCTATTATTAATAAAACTGCTATAAACATAGTTGAGCAAGTGTCCTTGTGATAGATGGATCATCCTTTGGCTATATGCCCAAATGTGGTATAGCTAGGTCTTGAGGAACAAGTTCCAATTTTCTGAGGAAATGCCACCTTGATTTTCACAGTGGCTGTAGAAGTTTGCACTCCTACCATCAATGGAGTATTCCCCTTGCTCTACATCCTTACCAGCTTGAGCTATCACTTGTGCTTTTGATCTTAGCCATATGATAGTATACTTAAGTGACCACAAAATTTCTACCAGAGAACTCCTACAGCTGATAAACACCTTTAGTGGAGTATCTAGGCACAAGATTAACTTAAACAAATCCTATATATCCCTCCTATATACAAATGACAAATGAGCTGAGAAAGAATTCAGGGAAACAACACCCTTCACAATAGCCACAAATAATGTAAAATATCTTGTGGTAATTCTAACTAAGCAAGTGAAAGACCTGTGTGACAAAACCATCAAGTCATTGATGAAATAAATTGAAAATATCAGAAGATGGAAAGATCTCCCATGCTCATAGATCTGTAGTATTAACTTAACATTGCCATTTTACCAAAGCAATCTATAGATTCAATGCAATCCTCATTAATATCCCAACACAATTATTTATAGACTTTTAAAGTATAATACTCAACTACATATGGAAAGTAAAAAAAAAACCCTCAGGATAGCTGAAATAATCCTGTACAATAAAAGAACTTCCAGAGATATCACAATCCTTGATCTCAAGCTGTATTACAGAGATATAGTTATAATAATAATGTGGTATTGGCATAAAAAGGCACATTGATAAATGGAATTGAATTGAAGACCTAGACATAAATTCACACACCTATGGACACCTGCTATTTGATAAAGAAGCCAGAAATATTCAATGGGAAAAAAGCACCTCCAACAAGTGGTGCTAGACAAACTGGATACTAGCATGTAGAAGCATGCTAATGGATCCATGCCTAGCACCCTGCACAAAACTCAAGTTTTTGATCAAAGACTTCAACATAAAACCAGATGCACTGAAACCTATAGAAGAGAAAATGGGGAATAACCTTGAACTCACTAGCCTAGGAGACAACTTCCTGAACAGAACATAAATAGTGCAGACACTAAAATCAATGATTTGTAAATGGAAACTCATAAAACTGAAAAACTTCTATATGGCAAAGGACACAGTCAATAGGACAAAATGGCAGCCTACAGAGTGGGAAAAGATTTTCACCAATTCTACATCTGACAGAGAGCTAATATCCAAAATATATAATGAACTCAAGCCTCTAGAAGTCAACAAACAAAACAATCCAATTAAAAAATGGGGTTCATAGCTAAACAGAGAATTCTCAATAGAGAAGTCTCAAAAGACTGGAAAACACTTAAAGAAATGTTCAACATCCTTAGCTATCAGGGAAATGCAAATCAAAACTACTTTAAGATTACATCTTACACCTGCAACAATATCTTTATAATCTAAAAATTAGACTTACATTTTGCTCTTTTAGTATCTTCATTTTAGACACAAATGTATGAATTACAAAATTTAAATACCAGTCCCCTACAGACCATACAGACAATAAATGGAACTGGATATGCTGTTCTCAAAAAGAAGGAATGCATATGGTCAATAAAAACTCTAAAAGCATTCAAAATTTTTAAAGATAAGAAAATATAAATTAACAGTGAGAGAAATTTCTTTCCAAAGTGATCAGCCCCCAATTGTTTACCTAATACCAAGTATCCAGCCTTAAAGTATATATGTAAAAGCAACACTAAATATACTGATCAGGTTTTGTTTATATATGCACACATATCAATAAAAATGAAAGATAAAAGTCCATAAATTAGATAGAGATGAATGAAAAAGGTATGGGCAGGATTAGAGGGAAGAAAGGAAAGGGCATATAATGTAATTATATTTTAATTTCAAAAACAAAACAAAAAAAACTACTACTTGATGATTTTGCCTTTCTCCAGGCAGAATGACCATCTTTAAGAATTTCTTAAAGTTAAAAAATGCTGGAGAGGAAATGGGGAAATAAGAAGCTGTATATATTGATGGTAGAAATTTAGACTTAGCCACTGTGGAAATCACTATGAAGGGATTTTTTTTTAATCTGAAAATAGAATCACCATGGGATCTAGCTCCATTACTCTGTGTAAGTAACCAGTGGATTCTTAGTCCTTCTGCTGAGATATTTGCACATCACAGCTATTGCTGCACTAAGAAATGGAACCATCGAGATATCCATTCACAGATAAATAGATAAAGAAATATGTGTTCCATATGCACAACAGATTTGATTCAGTAATAAAGAAACATGAAATTATGACATTTGTAGGAAACTGAATAAGGCTGGAAATCATTATGTTAGTTGAAATAAGCCAAATTGAAAAAGACAAATACTGTATTTTTCTCTCATATAGCTGACCTTAATTTTAATTTGTATGTGTTTATGTCCAGAGAGATGGCTCAATGGTTAAGGGCACTTGTTGCTCTTGCAGAGGAGCAGAATTCAGTTGCTAACACTCATATGAGTGGCTCTAGACTTCCCATAACTTTAGCTCCAGGGTAATATATTACCCTCTTCTGGCCTCTGCAGGTATCCATGTCCACAGGAATATGCACACACACACACACACACACACACACACACACACACACACACACACAAGAAAATAACAATAAATATTCTATTTAATGTTTCTATGTGGAGGTTATGAAACTGGAACCACTAGGGAAATGGACATGTTAGCTGAGTGGGTAGGACATAGAAGGTGATGAACAATGTGTGACATGAAAATACCACGAGGAACTTTGGCCAGACAGACAGAAACAAGAAGGGGAAAAACAAAGGTAGAGAGTAGAGAAGGAGTAGAAATAAAATCTCTATAACTTGTATGCAGCCTAGAAACTTAAAACAAGTCTACAAATGATTCATTAAACTGGTACTGTTGTGATCATTTGCTTTGAAACAGAGACTCATGTGGTGATGTTATTTGTGCTCTAATAAATAAAGCCTACCTGGAGATCAGAGGAAAAAGTCAGCCATTATATTAAACAGAAGTCAGACAATGGCAGCACATGACTTTAATCCTATCACTTGACAGGCAGGAATCTGTCCAGATCTCTGCGAGTTCAAGGTCACATTGGGTAACAGAGCCAGGCATGGTGACACATATCTTTAATCCCAGCACCAACCATAGAGGTCTGCAGGTCTGTACAGACAGACAGGAAGTGACAGAGCTAGGCAGGAAGAGGAAGTGATGTAGCTGGGCTGAGAGAGCAAATGAGAGAACAGAACAGAAAATCATATAGGCCTGGGTATACAGGAGTAGGCCTCTTTGGAAGCTATTGAGTTGGTAAAGTAAGGTTAGTATACGGCTTTCCCTATTTTCAGGTTTTCACCCCATATCTGGCTCTGTGTTTTTTATTTAATAAGACTGTTTAGCAATTCGTCTACAAACTCATTGTGTAATATAGGCTAGCCTTGCATGTGTAGATGTAGGCCAGTGCGGCCTCTAGTACATACATGAACTTTCTGTCTTCCTGCCTCATTCTCCTGCGTGCTGGGATTACAAGCTTGTCTGGCCATGCCTAGTCCTATAATATACTTCATGTCAATAATACTATATACATTTTTTTACCTAACCGAAAATCACACATGGACCAAAGTTATTTGTCCTTGTTTTGAAGGAAAACACTTATTAATGTTTCTACAAATAAGAATCAATAAATAATGTAGCTAATTAGCATTTATAATTCATTTAATCCCTTCATTAATATATGAATCTCCCAAATTCATAAAATTACTTTTGATGTTGATGTTGTGTACAGTATTTATACCACTTAGTAACTTTCTGTCTTCTTTTTTTCCACTGAGCATGTTCTATGGAGCTCACAAATAAAATAAATAAAGGTCTGGTAGCTCCTTTGAGGGAAGGAACACATATATATTGTATTCCAGTCCGACTGCTGAAACACATTTAGAATACCACAAAGATTGTGATCTTCCTAGAAGAGCAGTGCACATGATAGCACTAGGTATAAATGGAGAGGGAGTAAGACTGTTTTCCATGTTGCATTGCCTGTCACCTTGTGGCACGTTAAATATCCGGCCAAGCAAAGGGAGGTAATTGAAAAGCACCGGGTCAACAAATGTGAATGTTCTGCACATTAAACGTTGAGAGACCATGCAAAATGGATTGAGGAGAATGGCAACAGGCACCATCACTAGAGGGAGTCGGGCAATTTCTCACTCGTAACAGCCTTTCCTGAGAATGCTCATTTTCTATGGAGGAATCTACTGCTTCTGTGACAATGCTATTGAAATGCTATTATTCTTAACCTTCTTGTAATTTCAAAATGCAAAACCTACAAGAGTTACATAGTATTTTTTATTCACTTATTGGGTGTTGTAACTTTAGATTAAGAGTGATGATTATAGCTGATGAAAATAGGTTTCTTTAGAAATATATAGCTTTTCCCAAAATGATGTCTGATTTGCAATATACCTGTGCCATCATTTCTATAACATTACTTTTGATTATCCACAATTGAAACTTTTATTTTTCTTTTCTTGAGAATTTCTCATTTTGACACACATTTGTGCAGCTACTGTGGTATATCCAGAGACACTGTTTCCTTGGAGTCATCCATTGTCTATTGCTCTTACACTCTTCTAGGCTCCTCTTCTGCTTAGTGATCTGCCTTAGTGATCCCTAAGCTTTGGCGAGTGGATTCAGGGTATTTGTTACATTTATGGCTAACCATTTTGCAATATCTTATTCTCTGCACCTTGGCCTATGTGTTGTTCATCATTGACTGCAAACAGAAGCTCCTTTTTGCAGCATAGAAACAAGTTAGCTTCATGAAGTCTCATTTATTAATTTTGGTCTTAATCCCAGCACTATTGACATCTTAACTGAGGAAGATACCTGAAGATGGAAAAACCTCCCTTACTCATGTGTTGGTAGGATAAATATTGTAGAACTGTTTGTCTTACAAATATCAGTCTACAGATCCAACACAATTCCAAAAAATAACTCCAGTAAAATTCTCCAAATCAGTTTTATAAACCTCAAATTTCACATGGAAATACAACAGACTTAGGATCTGTTTACTAAAGAATTCTTAACAACAGAACTGCTGAAAATATCACCATCCATATTTCAAGTTATACTACAGAGCTATAGTAATAAAGACACCATGGTACTGGCATAAAAAGATTCATTGACAAATAGAATATACATTCACAACTACAGCTCTTTGAATTTTGACAAAGTAGTCAACAAGACACACTGGAGAAAAGAGAGTATTCTCAATAAATGATGCTGGTTAAACTGGATAGCTACATGTAGAAAAATGAAATTCAGTCTTTATCTCTCACCCTGCACAAAACTCAAATCCAAATAAATCAAGGACTATAACATAAAACTTGATACCCTAAAAATGATAGAGAAGAAAGTAGGGAACATCCTTGAACTCCTTGACACAGTAGAGTACTTTCTCTGAACAGGACCTCTTATTCAATATTATTGCTACATACATGGTAATTACCGTCTTACCACACACACACAATTTTTTGTATGTGTGTGGTTTTTATTAATTGTCTCACATTTTATATGCCAATCACAGTTTCCCTCCTTCCTCTCTTCCAGTTCCCTCTTCAAACCCACCCGCCTCCTGTCTACTGCCCCCCCCCCCCCGCTCCAGGTGCCAGCCACTCCTCCTCCATTCAGGGAGGGGCAGGCCTCCCATAGGAGTCAACAAAGCATGGCATGTCAAGTTGAGGCAGGACCAAGCTCCTCCCCCTGATCAAGGCTGGGCAAGGCATCCCAGTATGGGGAGTATGTTCCAAAAAGCCAGATTGTGAGACAGCTGACCTAAGCTACTGGAAGCTCAGGGACTCTGAACCAACGGCTAGGGAGCCTGCATGGGACTGACTTAGGCCCTATGCATGTGGGTGACATTTGTGAAGCTTGGTCTGTTTGTGGGGCCCCTGGCAGTGGGATCAGGACCTATCCCTGGTGCATGAGCTGGCTTTTTGGATCACACAACATTATTATCATTATACACAGACAACAAAACTATTATCATTACACACACATAACAATTACCATTTTATACATGTATTCATACATCTAACAATTATTATTACATGCACACATACATATAAAAAACCTTTGAGTCCATTTAGTGTTGCTCATGTGTACATGTGTTTAGGGCTTACCACTTTTTGTTGACACATTGTATTCAATGGGGGTGTAATACTAAGATGAAATTCTCTGACAGAGACTTCATGAAATTCACTGCAATATAATGAAAGATCAAAGCAGATATAAGTATAAAAGTGTATTAAACTAAACACCATAAAGAAACAAACTATGAAGGGCTAGAATATTCGTGTTTCTTCGTAATTGCTGTGCATTCAAGAACTACAGTGGTCTTCTAAAGGCCCCAGTTTTGTTTGATTTTTGACATCATTGTTCCACCCAATCATATAAAACTAAAACAATCAATATGTCATTTATATTACAGAAAAGAACTCAAAGAATTACTTAATTAAGTTGTGGGGTTCATTTGTATTACTAATCAAAAGGTTCACCTATCATTATTCTATCATTTTTTTCCTTTTCTTTCAGAGACAATTTTCATAAATATGCTATTTGCAATATCACAAACATTCCTGCATTTCCATGTGTTTCAGACATAGTAACTTTCCATAAGTAATGTTTATAAAAAATGAAAACTAGACTCTTAAAAGTATGTGAATATAATCACTCCAATTAGATGTCCATGAATATTGCACAAAGGCATGTTAGTACTCATATTAGTGTATTTGTATATACATAATATGCTATATATTAATATTAATAATATATGTTTGCATGCATATATGCACATCTGTACTTATATCCAACTATGCTATTCTTCTATGGATCCCAAAGTTTCAGAATGGCTTTCAAAATTCAATGAGAATATTTTTTACTTTATTTTAAAGCTAAAGGTAAGGTTTTCTTTTCTAAAAATAGTCTTTATTTTCCAAGAATGATTTTAGGATTCTTATTACATAGTTTTATACTGTTTTAAGCAATAATTTATTTTTAAATTATAAAATAAATGTTAATTATCTAAATGAGCTTTGGAACAACCATATTTTTCTTAATCAGTGTTCTATTGCTATGGAAAGATACCATGACCAAGGCAACTATTATAAAAGAAAGCATTTTGGGAAGGTCTTGCTTGTAGTTTCAGAGGCTTAGTCCATTATATTCATGTTATTTATAGTAGGGGCATGGCAGAAGCATGTTGGCACTCATACTGGAGAAGCAGCTGAGAGCTACATACTGATCTGCAGAGGTGGGGGGGACGGGGCGGGGGTAACTGCGAGACTGCCCCTGCATGGACTTTTGAAACCTCAAAGCCCACTGCTGGAAACATACTTCCTCCAAAAAGGTCACACATCCTCATGCTTCTAATCCTTTCAGAAAGTTCCACTCCCTGATGACTAAGCATGCAAATATTTGAGCCTGTGGGGACCATTCTTACGCAAATCACAAGCTATCTTGTTACGTTTGCAATGTCAAGGCTTTCTCTTCATTCCTCAGGTATGGATATGATAAGACAAAAAGGGAGATTATGGAATCTACTTTTAAAAAGGAACTACTTGTTTTAAATAAGATAAGTAATGAAAATTTTTTGTCTGAGTTTATCAAATATTACTGGACTTGACATTGTTAATATAATGGACTAGACATCGTTAATGTAATCTTGACTATATGTATTGTATATACTTATTGGATATAGTTTTTCTTGTATTAGTTATAAGCTTTTTTAATTTTAGACAAAAAGAGAGGAAATGTGGTGGTATTGTGTTCCCCAAAATATTGTGTACCTTAATAAACTTAGGGTCAGAGACGGAACAGCCACAATATTAAACAGAGGATAGGCAGTGGTAGCACACGCCTTTAATCCTAGCATTCCAGAGACAGAAATCCCTCTGGATCTCTGTGAGTTCAAGGCCACATTGGAAACGGCCAAGCATGGTGACACAGCCTTTAATCCCAGAAGGTGAGCCTTCAATCCCAGAGAGTGGTGGTAGAAAACAGAAAGGTATATAAGGCATGAGGGCCAGAAACTAGAGGCATTTGTCCTGGAGAAGCATTTGCCCTGGTTAGGCATTTGGCCTGCTTAAGCATTCAGGCTTCTAGCAGCAGTTCAGCTGAGAGTCATTCGGATATGACGACATAGAGAGGCTTCCAGTCTGAGGAAGCAAGATCAGCTGAGGATCCAGCGAGGCGAGATAGCTGGGGCTTGTTCTGTCCTTCTGACCTTCCAGTGTTCACCCCAATACCTGGCCTCAGGTTTGATTTTGTTAATAAGACTCTTTAAGGTTCATGCTACACTCAGGACCTTCAGTAAGATGTCAAATCTGTGCTTTCACTTTACTCGGTTACAAAGACAAAAGAAATTTGTATTAAATTGATATATTCTTTGGTAAACTTTCAGATTGAAAGATTCTAGGCAGTTTTTAAAAAGTACAACACATAACATAATTTTATAATCAAATCTTGATTGCCTTCAAAAATTGTGTAGTTGGTATTCACTTTGCCCATAGAAGTTCAACTCACACATCTGTTTGCACCCAATGCAATCCTCACTTTTCTGCATTGGCAATAAATTGTCATAAAATACAATATTCCTTCCCTTTTATGACTAGCTTTTTACTGTGTCAAATGAATTCTTAAATAAACATATGTCTTTTGCTAACATATTTACTTTGTATGGCTAAACTCTTTATTCTAGGTATGTCTTAATTACCCAGACTTTACCATAATCTATCAAATACTCAAAATACATATCATCTTTATTAGAAGATACATGGCATATATAATAAGTGACCTGCTTTTACCTTGAAGATGCAACACTATTAATATGAAATTCTGACACAGGACAATGGTTTGAAATAAAAAAAATCTTTACAAATATTTTAAATTACACTTATTTAATGCTCTGTGTGTGTGTGTGTGCACGTGCGCGCGTATGTGTACATAGTGTGCTGTAACACAAGAGTGGAGGACAATGAACAACTTTTTCAAGTTAGTTCTTTCTTTCTCCTATTTGAGCCCTGAGTATTGAACTCAGGTTCCCATGGTTAACTTTCTGAGTTATCTTGTTTGCCCATGAACTCAAAGAAATTCTAAAGTTTTCCCACTTTTACAGTTAAATCAGCTATATTAGGAATGCAAAATTATGGAAGATTTTAGAGCCAAAATTATGGAAGATTTTAGAGCCATAATAATCCCATATTATGATAACTAATGCTTTACTTTCTGAGTCTAATTTAAGTTTGTACATAAAAATATAAATGTAAATATCAGTGAGGTATTATATAAGAATATGAAATATACATGTTGAAATCATATTAACTACATCTATTTCCTCATGCATTTATCATTTCTATATAATAAAAACTATTAAAATCCATTCTTATAGCCTTTTGAAAACTATTATTTACAGTTACACAGACATGCCAACACTTACTTCTGTTTACCTGTGACTTGATTCCATGGATCAACCTCTCTCCATTCTTCTCTCTTGCCCTTCTCATCTTATGGTAGCCATGACACAATTTCAACTTTTGTGAAAGGTAACTGTTTTGATTTCTATACATTACTGAGGTTATAAAGTGCTTATATTTCTGTACCTGGTTTATTTCACTTGCTAGAATGATCTCTAGATTTACTTATACTGTCATATAGGATTTCATTTTTTTTTATGGCTGATTGGAATTTTATTGTGTTTGCCTTATTTTCTTTATCCGTTCATCATCTAAGAGATCCTTAGTTGTTTACATTTTCTACATATCATGAATACTGGGCAGTTTATATGCGCATGTACACACCGATTTTACATGCTGATTTAATTTCCTTTAGGGATATATCAGGTAGTAAAATTAATGAATCATATAATTCTTTTTTTTAACAGTAAAAAAATTTAGTGACAAATTTTAAGCTACTCATGTACACCCCCAAATCATTCAGCCGTCTGCATGATTTAGTTACTATTGTTTATAGAAGTGGGTACATTTGGCCACTATTAGTCCTTCAGGAAAATGAGACATTACAACCACTGAAACTAATGTTAAAACTCTATAAATGACTGAGGTTAGAAATGATTTATCTATACATTGAACATTAATATTTTGGAATTGTTTTTATTATCATTTGATGAATCACAACTATATAGTTATGAACTATAATGTGGTATTATGTTACACTACTGTGCTCCCAGTGTGGAATGATTAATTCAGTCTAATTAGAATATCCATCATCTCAATTACCCATTACTTTTGGTGATAACTTGTTTTAAATTATGAAGAATTTTGAAGCACAAACATATGATGATGAATGACAACTTGCTGTGCAATAGATCTTTCAAGTTTATTCCTTTTGTCTACCTGAAACTTTGTTCACATTGTCCATTGTCTCCCCATCTCCTGACTCTCTGATGCTGGTAACTACTATTCTACTAGTTTTGTTAACTTACCAGTTTTAGTTTCCACATACTAGTAAGATCACATGGTATCTGTCACCCTATGTCATTTGAATTGTAGATACACCAGAGTCAAATTCCAACTTCATGTTATATGTTGCTCCTTTTTTTTTTTTAGAACAAATGAACTTATAATTTTATTTTAAAGAATATTATTGTTTCATTTTTCTATTGCTGTGATAAAACTGACCAATTCAACTTATAGATGAAAGAGTTTATTTGTGGAACTGTAGTTGTAGCTGTGAGCTTATATATTCAGACAAGCACGCAGCAGAGATATTAGAGTGGAGTCTTTTGAAAGCTCAAAGCCTGACCCAAGTGACACACCTCCGAATCCTTCTCAAGCTGTTGCACCAACAGGGATCAAGTGTGCAAATATATTACCCTATGGGTGCCATTCTGCTTCAAATCACCATAGCCATTAAAATAATAAAATAATTGGGAATATCTAGAACATCCTGTGATGATATTGGATGTTTGTGGAAATGGTATTACACAGTCATATTACTCATTGAACACAGGTATTAATGAAATCCTTTTCATTAGAAGAAAGCCATCAGAAACAATGTTCTAGTTTGTGACAATGTGTGGTTATTTGTTTTCTTCAACAGTTTGCTTTATAGAATGCTGCTCTTCAGAGTGATACCCAGACAGCGTGAACAAGATGATCTGTAAAGCACAGGAAGAAAAGGACAGAACTTCTAATTTTTTTGTTTGTTTTTTTTTGTTTGTTTTGTTTTGTTTTTTTCGAGACAGGGTTTCTCTGTGTAGCTTTGCGCCTTTCCTGGATCTCACTCTGTAGCCCAGGCTGGCCTCGAACTCACAGAGATCCGCCTGCCTCTGCCTCCCGAGTGCTGGGATTAAAGGCGTGCGCCACCAACACCCGGCTAGAACTTCTAATTTTGGCAAGAGTTTATCAGTCTTTCAAAATAGCCATTTTTTAATTTTTTTGCATATTTCATAATGTATGTGAGAGATGCATTTTCATATTCATAAATAGAGTCATCAAAACAACTTGTTTTACTAACAGAGAGAACATTCAACCTATGTGAAGACTGCTGTTACAGCAAATAGAAGATTAATGGCATCCCATTTATAACAGCTAGCAAACTGTCAATAAAAAGTTCATTTATCTATTTTCTCATGTCTGCAATCAAACACATTCACCTGAATGTCATAGTGTGGAATGAGTGCCAATGCTAAACATACAGAAATGCCTGCCTTGTGCTAAGTAGCTATATTGATTTGAGAAGCTGCATCAAAGCAATTCCCTATGTGTAATTATTGCCCTTCTTCCAAAATATCTAACTTAGCACAATGCAAAGTTTAAATACTCAGTGTATGTGTTCTTTTTATTAAATATGTTCAATATTGTTGAGCCTTCCTTTCTGCATTTGATCTATAAACAAATGAATAGAAAATGAGTTTAATAAATCATTGGTGGCAGGTTCAAGAGAGCCCTGCTGTTTCTTTTGGCTGAATGAAAACAGAATATGCCTTAAACTTTAAAAAAAAGTAGAAGAAGGTGAATAAATTGGGTAATGATGGAACATTACAGGCATGAACTGTTTGTGACCTTTGTTTTTTATGTATTTTAATGGAAAGCCATTACCTGTTTGTCATAGTGAGATCAGTACAATCAATTCAGATGCACCTAGTTTGTACTTTTTTCTCCTTTGGGTGTTTACTTGTGTGGTACACAATTAATTTATTAAACAGCTGTCTGTTAGTGAGCTTTATTGGTTTTCTGCCTTTGATGAGGAACTTCCTGGTTGATTCTTCCGTATGTTCCTATCTCAAATATAAATATACCAGTTATGTTAACTCAGATGTCTTTTAATTTTAATACTAAAATCTTTACAGCATAATGTACATCTCAGGATCACAGTTGAAAAAATGCATTCATTCACTCATTCATTCATTCATTCATTCATTCATGGTGCAATTAAAAAAATAAAACTATGCAACCACCCTGTTCCCAACATTCATGCTATGGGTGTTAAAATTACATAGCTACTACTTTAAGTCATTCATTATCAGTGTGTTTGTGTGGTCCTTGTCAGGGTCTATGGTTTTGAAGTGAAGAATCCTGGCTGTAGTCATTCTGCATGAAATCTAAACACTCCCATGTTGAACTGACAGATAATTTCATGTTTTTATAATATAGCAAGGAAGCTCAGAGTCTCTCTAATCATATTTTTTATGAAAATGGATGCAGAGTGAGTAATTTTGGTTAATGTTCAAAATATATGATGGAATAAAACATTTTTTGTCAGTGTGAACTATTGTGGGACAGGCCAGGAGCCTTACCTGAAGTTTGTATTTCAACCTGATGCTGAGGTGGGTTGGACTCTAGCTGAATATACCTGGAAGGAGGGTGAAATTAAGGAAGTCTCTAAGATTCTGCAGGGGATAGTCACATGCTAAGGGCATATATACAGCACAAATTTGATTCAATGGGTTTAAAAACAAATAAATTAAGACATAAAGTTGGGTACGTATGAAATAGGGGTGCACATGAGAAGAGATAGGGAATGGGATGAATATGATCACAATACAATTTATGAAATTATCAATGTATTAATAAAAATATTTAAAAACCACCATGAATGATATAGTGTATCTATGGAAGTGATATTTAAGAAACATCTCTTTTTAGTCATTTCTTCCAGTACTTGTAACTGAAAGACAAGTGGAACTTGAAAGTGTGTACTGTCTTAAAGACGCCAGAAATGGAGATGGTTAATGGCTCAGACAGTCAAGCACATCTCACTCCACACTTTCATAACTGAGAGAATAAATTTTAACATAGGAACTTGAAGTCACTTTGAAACTTGATACTTTAATTTATTAATATGAATATAATACCAGGACTGGTGACATAAGTATATAACACCAGCTGTTTAGGAGACTGAGGCAGCAGGGTTAAGATTCATGGTTCATATCTACAGAAGTCAAGATCAACCCGGTAAAGTTACCAAGACTCTGTCTCAACATAAATAATAATAGTAATAAAAAACAATGCAATAATAATAAAGATAATAAATAAAGGTTAATGGTAGAGTGTACATTTATAAAGTCCTAAATTTAATTCTCAACATTGCAAAAATACAAACAGTAAAAGTATATGTAGTTTTATTTATTACTCAAATAAAACTTAAACACCAATGTAGAATAAATACATGTAGTTGGAAAGTTGAGATTTTTTTATAGGTAACAATTCCATTCAACAAACTGTCCTGATTAATAAATATAGATATTTATTATATTTTTTTCTGATTGAGTCATTGTAATTTTTTCCTTGGAATGAGTTAAAGGGATCTGTGACTAAGTGTGAATGAATGCAACTTGTAACTGCTACAACTGTAGTCGTGGAAAACATGTGCTTCAGATGCAGATTATGATTAAGCTGCTTGACTTGGCACTGAGTCTCATTAAAGAAGTCAGAAACTATAATGTAACAAACAGGTCTTTCTTTGAACTGCCACCTACATGCAGTGTTTAAAATTGTCTGTGATTCCAGTTCCAGAGGATTTGATACCTTCTTGTGACCTCTGTGGATGCCACACATAAATGTTTGAAACAGACATACATTCACGCAAAACATCCATTTTTGTAAAAAGAAAAAAAATGTTAAAAAATAAAAATAAATTTTAAAAGGATTGTAAAGGAATAGTTATTAGTGTCTAACAGGGAGATGATGGGTGACTTTTATACATGGCCACAAAACATTTACAAAAGTATACATACATTACAGAATAGAGCAATCATAAAAAAATCTAAACATCAGGGTGATAGTGGTGCATGCCTTTAATCCAAGCACTCAGGAAATAGAGGCAGGAGGATCTCTGTGAGTTCAAGGCCAGCCTGGTCTACAAAGAGAGTTCCTGGATGGCCAGAGCTGTTATGCAGAGAACACAGAGAAATCCTGTCTCAGAAAAACATAATAATAATAATAACAACACAAAAGCAGTAACAAGAAATCTAAACATATATTTAAATATTTAAAATAGAACTAAGTATTCAAAAGAACTAATAAAAAGCATATTTGTGGGCACAGTATTAAAGATTTAGTTCTCACAAAATCTATATATATTACATATATTTACCTTAATTAAAAATATAAACATTTAAAAAGTTAAAAAGCTCTCAGAGCTACATAGAATTTAAAGCGCATCTTTAAAAGTATAAAGAGAATAAACGTTTTTTTCTAAAAATAACCTGAGGAGCCAAGTGAGGATATATAGATCATGACACACTAAGGCTTGTAAATCTAGGCTAATTAAGAATTTGTCCATAAAAGACTCACAGTGACCAAGAGGAATATGAGACGATAATGTCAGTAATCAGTGAAATGCAAGACAAAGCCACCAAGAGTGATCACATCATACCTGTTACAGAGATCTAAAAATACAAAAGCAAGTTTTCATGAAGAATGAAGAAATTGGAATATTCGTTCAGCATTGAGTGAAAGTGAAATGATAGGCACTGTGTTAAATAGTGCCAACAAATTAAGAACATTAGCACTTATGATCTAGCGATTCCATTTTGAATACCATATCCTGGGTAAATTGACCATGGACTCAATGTCTCAGAGATACTCATGTTCCCACATTTGTTGTAGTAATACTTACAATAGCCAGTGTCCATAAATACTAGTTTTCATAGGCAGATGAATAAATTAAAGAAACAAGGTATATATTGCATAGACTATGGGTTGGTTAATGTCAATAGTTATCTTGATGGACTCTAGAGTCACCTGGCAGAGAGCTCTCTCAGCATTCCTCGGGGGGGATTTTCTTGATTAACTGAGGTAAGCAGAGCCACCTTAATTATGAGTGAGACCATTTCCTTGGCAGGGAATTCTGGACTGTATAAAGGGAGCAAGTATGCATTCATCCTTCTCTGTGTCTTGACAGTGGTGCGGTGTGATAAGTTGCTTAAAGCCCTTAATGCCTTGAACCATGTACTAAAATTCAGTCTTTTGTCCTTTCTGATTTTGTCAGAATATGTTATTTCAGTAACAATAAAATGAACTAAGATAGAATACTAATTCAATCTTAAAAGGACAAAATATCCTGGAATTTGTTTCCTGAATGACCTGAAGAATCTATAGTAAGTGAAAAAAGTCAGCCACAAAGGAGGAATATAGTCAAACTCAGGGAAGCAGAGAGCAGAATGATGATAACAAAGGGTTTGTTTGAAGGTGAACTACAGCAGCCAGAGTTAACAATACCACACTGTACACTTGATTCTCATGGTGTAAGCTTGTTAGGTTGTTAACACACACACACACACACACACACACACACACACACACACACACACAGAGAGAGAGAGAGAGAGAGAGAGAGAGAGAGAGAGAGAGAGAGAGA